>PVIJ01012137.1:0-51248 GCA_004024925.1 Scalopus aquaticus | reverse complement strand
TCCCTCCCTCTCTTCTCCCCCCTTCTCCATCTCACCCTCCACTCTCCCCCTTTCCCTTTCTCTCTGCCCTCCCATCTCCACCTTAGCTCCACCTCAGCTGTCTGGACAGCCCAGACGTCCCCCAGGTAAAGCTTCTCCTCTCCTAAACCCGGGACTCCCGGCTGGGGGCTGTGTCACTGGACCATCTCTTGGCTCTGCCTGGAAAGCCACCAGAATGACAAATCTTTGGACAAATTACTGATTTCTCATCTAATTTACATCCAATTAGTGTGAGTGAAATGAATCATGTGGTCAGCCCCTCAGGGGAAACATTGAGATAACAAATGCCCAGGGCTTCTTTCCTGGGGAACTGACGGGCCCTTGGGGAAGTCCATGATTTACCCCTCAGGTCAGAGGCCCCCTCCCTTCCCCCAGGCAGGTTATGGAGCCCATAGATCAGCACCCCCCCTGCAGAGACCTGGGGAGTTCAGGCTGGTAAAAAATGGTTGGGTGAGATGAGGACCAGATTGAGTGGCTCCCTCACAGGGAAATCCACTTTAGGTTAAAAGGCCTAGAAGAGTCTCAGGGACAAGTGCCACATCCTGGACTCAAACCCACTACCCAGTGTGGACCTCAAGAAGCAGGAGGCCCAGGGCTCCGGGGCCCTAACTGGCATCTGCTGCCATTCCCTGTGAGGTCCCGTGTTGAGAAGCAGCATGGCGTCTCCTAGCCCACCCCAGAAGGAGCCCTAGGAGGCAGGCGCTGTCGCCATCTCCACTTCACAGGGAGGGGAATCAAGGCTCGGAAAGGATCTGCACTCATCCAGGAGTTTTAACCCCACAGTGTGACGCCAGAGTGGAGGGCCTAACTGATGTGCTCTGCTGGCTACGCCCATTTTGCAGAAGAGGAAACTGGGGTTCAGAGGGGTGATGTCTTTGGCAAGGTCACAGTGCAGTGCTGGCAGGTGGGAAATGTCAAGTCCAGTGGACTTCCTCTGAAGGGGGCTTCATCCTGAGGCTCAGGGCAGGGTTGGACCCCCTCTGACTCCTGCAGGTAGAAACTCCTTTGGGGTGACTGCCATGGATTACCTGGGACCCCATCCACTGCAGAGGAGAAACCAAACCAAACACACACCTTGCTGAGCCAGGGTCACCCCGTGCTTCTTCATGCATGGAGAGCAGCAGACGGAATTCAGAAATGTTTTTCTAAAACAAGAAAGATTACTCTCCGAACCGTTTGAAGTGGGAAGACAGGGGCGCGGGCGGGGCAGGGTGGGGGGCACCGGCTTCTTGTCTGAACAGTGCAGGAGCTGCATGTTTGGGATGAGTTTGATCTTCCTGTGTAAACTTGTTTCTAGTCTGCTATTTAAAACCTGGCATATGGATGGGATCTCAGCTTCCAGTACTGGCAGTTCTTAACATTCACAGCGACTAAATAAAAAGGGAATTTTAAAAACCAAATGCAGTTTTACCCCATAACGAGGCAAAGAGAAAACTACTAAGAAGTTAACAACTCCCGAACTTGGGCCCAGCCAACCCTCTAAATGTGGAGGCTTTTCCAAGGCAGTGTGGGGTTAGCAGAGAAGGGACCAGCATTTTCTGAGTGCCGACTACAGCGGAGCCTTTTGTGCTGGGGGTTTAACTCTCAGGTCAGGGCTGAGAAAAGAGAAGGGCCTTGAGGCCTTTGCTGTCCACCAGCCAGGGTCCGAAGCCCAGCTCTGCTGGTCACTGGCCACATCACCTTGGACCCTCTCTGAGCTCCAGCCTCCTCAGCTGTGAAGAGGGTCTCAGTGCGGATGACGCAAGCTAACGCTTACAAAGCGCGTTACGCGATGCCCAGCACATACCCAGTGTGCAAAGATGGCTCGTATGTTGGAGCAGTGGGATTAATTTCCTCATTTTACAGCTTCTAAGGTTGCAGACTTCATGGTCCACAGGAGGGGATATCCAAACCCATCTCTTCTAAGGGGTGACCTGTGGCACTGGGAATGTGGTGAGCAGAGAAGAAGACTTGGGGTGAGCGGGAGGAGACAGCAGAGCATGGAGAAAAAGGAGGGGCGCTTGGGGGCATGGGCAGAATTGAAGTAGCAAGGCTCTTAGTGGGGGCAACTCAACCGACTCTTCTCTGGGTCCCCATCACAGCAGCAATTATTAACTGCTTACTGTGTACTGGTACTGTTCAAAATGCTTTACACATTTTGGGTCTTTTTCCCACACAAACTTCAAAATGGCTCACTGGAGTAGTTGTTTTTAAATAGGAAACAGAGGCTCAAAAGTTAAGGTTAGACAGTCAGTGAGGGGTGGGACACCCAAACAGGGAGCCAGGGTCCTGGGCCCTGCTGAACTCACTGCCTCCAGCACCACAGGTCTGGGCATCAAGGGGCAGCCTGCCGCGGAGAAGGAAAAATTACGCCCCGGGAGAGACAGAAACCGGCTCCTTTGGCCGATAGAGACAATCAAGTCAACTGCAGCATCCTACCAGCTCACTAGACGCAGAGGCCCTTAAGAGCCACTCAGGACTCCTGCACATCCCCCTTGTCCCAACAATCAGACCAGGCCACCTGAACCGCTGCCAAGGGCCATTCCCTCACCACCCCACGGAAGAGACCACAGGAAACGTGGCTGGCCTGAGGAAAGCGCCCAGGATCAGCAGCTCTTCGTGTACCCAATCTCCTGCTCTGTCAAGTGGGAACGTGGTGGCACCAACATCACACATGGTGAATAAGGACTAAGTAAAGCAGCTGGGCCACACCTAGCCCAGAGTCTTCAGTTCTGCCATTGCCACTACCAGTGAGGGAACGAACAGGCTCCGAGCAGAGGGGAGACTTGTCCAGCGGAGCAGCGGTGCCCGAGCCAAAAATGCTGAGCCTGAATGCTGCTTGGTCAGCAAGGGAGTGGATGGGGCCATGGGTGTGTTGGGTTATCTGATGGGGAATCCAGTGGTCCTAAGAACCATGAACCCCATGATATCATGGGTCATCTCTGGCTCAATTGTCCCCCAAAGCAGTGACACCCCCTGCTTCTCCCTGGCTGCTTTCAGGGCTCCATGTTTCTCCAGAGCATCCCCCGGGAGGAAGAACTTTGTCTTGACTTGGAGATTTGCCCCAGGCACAGAGGACGCGCCTGCTCCTAGCGTGGGCTTCAGAGCCTGCCACTGTCAAGACTTATGGCTGCGCCTCTCCCCCTCGCTGGGGCTGGCTACATCACTTATCTCCCCGACGCTGACCTGCCAGCAGCTGCAGGAGGCTCTCTCCGGTAAGATTTGATTAATGAGGTTCAGCAGCAACAAATCAGTCTTATGGAGCAGCCCTCCCCTCTCTGGGACACACTCTCACAACAGCCGCTGCATACAAACCGCGGCGGGTGTGGGGCAGCCTCCCAGCTGCCGGCAGTGCAGGCGCTACACTCTGGTTCTGCGGGCCAGGCCTGGCTGGACCCACCTCCCACCCGCCGGTCCACAGGGCACCCAAAATGAAGAGAGAGGCTTTTGCTTCCCCCCTAATCTCCAAGATAATATGATTATTGTGATGGTGACAGAAGTCTTAATAGCTAATACTATTTTTGGACTTGCTGAATGCAAAGCACTTTGCTTGATGTGATTTAATTTAATTAATCCCTCCCTATGGAGCAGGAATTTTATTTTTCCCATTTTACAGATGAGGAAAGTGAGGAGTATGTGGGTTGGCAATTTGCCCAAAGTCATGTGCTTGAAAGGGGGCAGTTCTGGGATTTGAACCTGGACATTCTGGCCTTTAACTATACATCTTGTGTTTGAAGTCTTAAAATTCTGGAACTTTAACGAAGCTAGGGTCCTTCTCCTTGGAAAGATGCACATCCCTATACATGCATCACCGCACAATTTCAGCATGTGCAGATGCACCCACCTTCAACCCCATCTATTCTGAGGCCCCTCACCATCCCCTCACCTCACTCAGGCATGCCTTTGACCTCTGGCCCCCACTTCTCACGTCAGCACAGAGGGCTGGAGGCTCCCCCTTCCCAGGGCCCACCCCTTCTCCTACTCCCTGCACCAAATGCGTGACACCCGAGTCCTAACTCTCAGTCTCATCTGCTGCTCCCATTTGGAAAGCTGGTGTCACTGCAAGACAGACTGTTTTTCTCTCTGAGTTTCCAACCACTATATGTGCATCACCCCAGCCCACCCCTCTCCTTATCCCGACTCTTATTGGAACTGTTTGCTTCTCAAGCAGTTCCAGGAAGCCCATGGCACATCGAGGTCTGTCCACTCCTCCGCAGCATAATCTCCGCATCCTTCAAGTGGGTGTCCCTCCAGCCATCCATGACCCCACGTCACCTATCGGGGAGCCTTTCTGAAGTGGGCATCCCGCTCAGGTACCCTTCAGGTCCCCACAACTCCTCTTGCCACTAAACCACCCAGTTTTGATCCCCACCCTTTGCTTGCGTGCTGAAAGGCCTGCGGGTCTCCCCCTTTACGCCCCCCTCTTTACCTTCCCCAAAGGCCTCACATCCCAGAAACATTTGTCAGGAATTTGCCAATAGTCACTTTTTCATCTGCTGGGGCAAGAGTCATCTTTGCATATAGATGTTTTGTAATAGATGCTGCATTGATTATGTAAAGTTCTTTTGGGAATCGTCTGGCCATTTCTGGGTCTCACTGACCAGATGGATCCACCTTCAACACACACCTCGGATTTCCTGGGACAGGATGCTAAGTCACCTGAGCCAGAGGCCGGGGGAGCAGAGAGAGCCCCAGGTGGCCTCGCAGGTGGCAGGGACAAATGGTTCTGCCCATCTGTGATGGACACATACAGCCATTCTACTTTGGATGGACGGGCTGAGGAAGGTCCAGTTCATGAATAGGACCTGTTCCTGAGTTGGAAACAGTAATGATGAATCTGGCAATCAACACTTGTTATGCCTTGCAGAGTACACAGCAAAACACACTCCTCTGGCTAGTCCCTTCGCATCTTGTCCTCAGAGCCCAGAGCCCAGGTGTTCTGTCCTTCGGGACTGGATGGCCCCCCTTTGTAGATAATTTGGGAATGATTATAAAACAAACACTTTACCAAACATGCTGGTCCCTTCATAAAAAGACTCCCCCTGCAAGTTCAGGACGTCCCCAAGATTCTGGAGTTGGTCTCTGGAAGAGCCTTTGGAGTCAATGACCAAGTCCCCCAGGAAAGGAGGCCCATCCCGTGGAGGTGTGGGATGCGGAGTCAGGAGTCCCTGAGGAGTCGCCCCAATAGCCCCAGTCACTGGGGGAGGGAGCAGCAGGTGGGCCACATCCCTGTGGGCCCAGCCCCTCCTGTCACTGTGCCCAGGGTCCTGGGGAAGTCTGAAGGGATACTGAGGCCACGCAGCAGGACGGCTGAGGATCTTCTGTCCTGGGCAGGCCCTGAGTGGGATCTGTCCACCCTCTGAACTCCTGGGAGTCAGTCACTCAACTCTTCCTCTGGCCACTTGGTCAGCTCTTGGTCTGCGAGGTGCAAAGAGGTCTCTCTGGAAGGCCCCTGAAGTCTTGTAGTGCCAGAGTCAGTTTACCAAGACCTCTGGCTCCATCAGGCCTCTGAGACTCTGCCTCGTGGTACATTTGCTGATTCCTCGGGTCCCAGACACCCTGCAAACAACCCTAACCCACTCAGCGCTGCGCTGTGGGTGAGCAGCAAAGTCAAGTCACGCCTGCAGGGGACTCAACGTGGCCAATCCCAGGCCAGCAGAACTCCCTTCTTGCCTGCCCCAGGCCGGCATTCCCTATGGCAGCTCTGGAGCTTTCCTTGGAGCCTCCTGCTCTGGCTTCTACCTGAACTTGGCATCCCCATGTGCCAATTAGAGTCACACCTCCCATTTAACCAGAAGCATATTTTCCAGCTTGTTCTTCCACCAGGCTGGGCTCCAAATGCCTCTTGTGGTTGTTTCCCGAAATCAAATCCAACCTCAAAGCATGAAGATTTGCCATTATTAAAGACGAGCAAAAGCATATGCCCCAGGCTCTGGAGAGAATTTCTAATGAGGATTCCAAAGATCACAGCCGACTCTCGAGCTCTCAAAATCCGATGGGCCCTTCACAGTCCTGGAGCTCTCTAATTACACTCCCCGCGCACCTCGCCGCGCCCACCGCGGGCCTGCATCACGCGGCTCCCGCCACCGGGCCGTGCGATGCATACGGCGTTTAAAGCGGGTGTATAAAGGGAACAGCCAGGCACAGTCAAAATTACCCTTACAAATCCCATAGGAGAGAGACCAATGCACCATCTCAGTGAGACTGGCACAGCGGGCTTCCCTCCAGCATTGGAACAAATCGCTTTTCTTTGGGTTAAGCACCAGATGAGGTTATGGGCTTGATTTGAGGGACCACATTTCATGATGGATGCGTGACTTTAAACACCAGAAGCATCCTCAGGGTGCCGCTCCGGAAAGGAGGCTCAGAGAACCGAAAGCCATTGGGACAAGAAAAGATCCATCTCCCATCTTGTGCTTGCGCTGGGGCACAGTTCCTTGAGTGTAATGGGCGTCGGAATCCCCTGCCTTATTCTCTACACGCACTTTGTGGTGGTTGCTATGCTGTGTGCCTATCCACGGTTGAATCCAAGTATATGAACAATCTCCCTGAAGACTCATCCTCTGCATTATAATATGTTTATATCCTTCAAGGCTACTTCTGCATTCTAAATGCCGCTTCTTCCAGGAGGTGTTCCCTGATTGCCTCAGCTGGAAGTGAAGTCCCCAGTCATGAACCCTCTATACCTACCTTCTCTACACCCACCTGAAAACCGATGGCGCCCTGTGCCATGGCACTATGTCAACTATATCACTTCTTATTTTCCCAAATGCATCATAAAGTTCTTAAAGATAGGATCCTTGTCTGTTTCTCCTCTGGGGTCCCCACAGTACTTGACCCAATGTTGCCCATATATTCTTTATCAATTCAAAGAATAGCTATATGTATGGATGAATGCATGAATGGATGAACTACAAAATAGCTCCTCTTGGGAAATAAAAACATTTGCTGATCCAGAAATGCTCCACCCCTGACTCAGGATAGGATGGAGTGAGGATTTCCATTTGACCTGACCCGCAGATTATACACGTTTGGGGAATGTGTCTCTGTGGCTTCTCCTCCAAGCTGCTTTCCCTGCCAGGCACCTCCCAGTCTCCTGCACCGCAGGCATCACATCCACCCGGCAAGCAGAGCAGAAGCCCCCCCTGGAGCCGCCACCCCCGGCCCAGTAGAAGGGCAGACATTAACACCACCATTTCGTGCATGAAGAGATCGAGGCTCAGGGCCTCCCCGGTGGCGCAGCGGTTGGGCGCTGCACTGTGGAGCTGTCGGCAGCGCCGATGCCAGTTCGATGCCCGGCCAGGAAGATTCCCACATGGAGCGGCAGACCTCTCCTGCCTCGCCCGCTGCTTCCCCTCAGCAGTGTATTTCCGCCGATCTGCCTGTTCTGCTCCCCACTCTGACTCTGGTGAACCCTCTTGCCACCCCACGCCTCTGGCCTGTACCCCAGCTTGTATGCATAAATAAATAAATCTTCAAGAAAAAAAAAAGAGATCAAGGCTCAAAGAGACATACCTGGCCCACAGTCATGGCAAATGAACAAAAAATCCTGTTTTTCCTTCTTTTTCTGTTGAACACATGCCACCGCTGACTAGAGATGCCATTCTGTGTATAGGAAGTATCCAGCTATTGTGGGGACCCTCTCCCCTTCCAGACCAAGGAGAGATCAGCAGACCGCATCCTATCCCTTTGCAGCACATGGCTGGGAAATGATTTTGGACGCTCCCTGCTAAGAGCTGAAGTCCAAAACATGCTTGCAAAGTGGAGGGCAGCAACTCCAAATGCCTCTTGCAGAGGCCAGGTCCCCCATCTGCCCCCTCTGCCAGGACTTCCAGGACCCTGGTGCCCAACTCCAAAGTGGACACCACTGGCTGGGTCCCTCTTCATTTTCCTTCCCACCATTTTCCCTAATGGTTTTGGGTCCCCCAGAAGGAGGGCACGGCGCAAGGAATGAGGCTGTGGGGCCAGCTGAATTCAAATCCCAGCTCAGCTTGCCTGTCTGACTGTGGGCCAGTCACCTGCTGCAAGCTTAGTGTCCTCATTTGTACAATCAGGGTCACAGTGCATCAAAGGTCAGCTGATATGAAGCACGTGACGGACGGTAGCAGAGGTCTCAGCTCAGACCTCACTTAAGAGAAATTCAGATCAATCTGAGGGCAGGCCACATACCCAGCAGTCAGAAGCAAGGTTTAAAGTCAGACCCCATGGGTTCCACTCCCTGCTCCTGCATTTGTGCACCCATCATGTGTCTCTGGTAAGTCACCATTTCTGAGCTTCAGATTCTTCACCAGTAAAATAAGTGAAGTTCCTATTTTAAAATAGGAACTAACTTGTGGGCTGCTTTGCAATGAGAGATAGTTCCCATTAACACCTGAGCACAGTGGCTGGCTCTGAACTGGTACTCAATAAATGTTAACCATTAATTACTGGCCACTGTGAAAATGCCAATGGACTGGTGGGCAGATCTGGAAGGAAGTGATTTGTAGGAGGTTTGGAGTAAAGGAATGAGGAGGGAAACAAGATTCTGTGGGTGCTGCTCTGCCTGGTGTCTGAGTTCTGCTGAGAAGTGACAGTGAATGAGCCTTTCAGGTACAGGGTACAAAGTGTGATGCAGGGTGGTTAGTGCTGCGGCATCCCCAGGCATCTAAGGTAATGCATTTATCGAGCAGCTACTATGTTCTGGCCTGTGCTTGGTGCTGGGGATTGAGCAAAGAGCAGGAGACACTCGGCCCTGCCTTCAGAGACCACAATCTAGTGCTTTCCAGGCCTGCGCACGGAAGGCACCCCCTGGGGGTGAATCTTAAAGATCTTGGGGTGACCCTGCAGTCTAGGCAGGGTGACATGTTGGTCCTACTGGGCCCAGCCTGCAGACTTTCCTGGAGCAGTTCAGAGAAGGAAAACATCAGGGTGTTGTTCACACAGTCATTCCAGGGGGCCTCCAGAAACAACAGGAGGAGACTGAAAAGGCAGACAGTGAGCTGGAGGGAGCACCGGAGAGTGAATTTGGGACTCAGGAAGATGGTTGAGAGGCCTCTTAATTTCCTAACAGCCAGTGATACTAAGGGAAATGACAGTGAAGAACGGGATGTAACAATACAGCCTCCAGAAGAGACAGCCATGCCTCAGTCGGTGTCCCCCAGATACAGGCTTGCTCCATACGACACCCCCCACCATTCCCTCTGCATATGTGGGTTTAAAACACACAACCAGCACAGCTAGGGCTCCTGAGGAGGGACACAGGGACAGCACAGGCCCCAGCAGGAAATGCCTCTGGGGTGCTACATGTGCCAGACTTTCCTCCCCCACCCCCCATCTACAACTTCACCAGCTCCTGTCAGTCCCCGTCTCTGACACCCTGTGGCTTTGGGGCCTGAGAGATCCAGACTCCTGACAGTCCCTCACCCCAGGTCTGCTGTGAACTAGTTGTGCATTTGATCAAGTTATTTCAACTCTTTGAGTCTGTTTCTGTACAACAGGAACGGTAAGACACCCCACCTCGCAGTGGCGAGACCAGCCACCTCAAGTCCTACAGCTGGCACAGAGCAGGAGCTTCAGAACTACGAGCAGGCTGTTTACCCCACTGTGGGTCCTTCAGTGGGCCTGGGCCTGCTAGCCACACAGCAGCTCTGCCCGGGGCTGGGTGCCTCAGACCCAGAGGCACTGCCCTCCACCTTGTCCATCCCAACAGGACTCATTCAAGACCCCAGCCCCCCAGCTGTCTCCCTGCCTCCCCACCCCTCCTCTCTTCCACAGCCTTTGTTATCTCAACTACTTTAAGAGAGTTCTCTCTTCTCCCCCTCGACTCCTCTGATGCTAATCTCTCTCCATAAATCATACCCTCTAATCTTTTCATCACCTTTCTCTGATTAAAGCAGCCGGGGGGTTGGGAGCCACAATCCTCAGTGACTAAAGCGCTTTGATGTCCAACCCCAGGCCCGGGGCTGCAGCACTGGCTGGCGCTCAGGCCTCCCCACCCTCTTGACGTCCTGCCCTGGCCCACACCGGCTAGGAGGACACTCCCTGTGACCCTGTGTTGTCCTGGGCTGCTAGCACAGCCGACACCTCGAGGATTTCACAGATCTCTTCATGAATATTTCTCACTACATACTGGATGTCATTATTCTATTGAGAATCAATTAGCCCAAATGTTGTTATGACAGCTACAGAAAAATGATATTTTTAGCTTTGCTTTATGCTGCTCTGTCTCTTCACAGAATTATTGAAAACCTTAAAAGTGATCTAGTGGCGACACGGGCCCCGTGGCAAGCCGGGAAGCGATTGATCTGGGAATGTGGAATTATGGGGAGTGCGAGGCTTTTCTCAATGAAGCAGGAACTCGGCAGACATAACTTTCAGAATGGAAGGCGATGCGTGACCTGGGACAAGATACTTGCTCTGTCTGGACCTCAATTTCTGCATCTGTAAAATGGTAGTGATATTCCTTACCTCTAGTGTTGAGATGAGGATGAATGGATGGGACAGCGCACATAAGACACTCAGCAAAATGTGCGGCAGCACCACGGCGAGCCCACCACATCAGGGACAACACTGCCGAGTAGCTAAGCAGGGGCCTCCGGGACACGACTGCCCAGGTTCAAGTCTCTATTCCGATGATTTGTATCTGTGTGACCTTAGGCAGGTCACTTAACCTCTCTGTGCCTCCATTTTATCATCCATAAGATGATAATCAACTGTTGTGAAAAGTAAATGAGCTGATCCAAGTAAAGCACTTAAAAGTCCAAGCTGGCTAAAAACAGCATCAGATCTTTTCAATGGTAGATGGTTATCCTTGTCCTCTGCTCCCCACTTTTGCTCAGCTGACCCCTGGGCCTAAAATCTCCCCCTGCCCTTGCCTGTTCAAATCTCTTCTATCTTAAAATCTAGCTCGACTCCTACCTCCACGGCTATGCTCACAGACAGGTTGGGATGCTGGTTCCAATCACCGCCTGATGGCCAGGGGTCATCATGTGACCTCTCTGTCCTAGTGTAAGAGGGTGGTCCTCAGGAAAGGGGCGTGTCCCAGGACCCCACCCCCACCTCAGGCCGGAGAGATCCAAGACACCTAGGACTACGAATCCCAGAATGCCATCATCACCGAAGGAAGGACGCTCAGGACTGAGGGTGGAGTTAAGAGGTGGTCTTGGGTTTTAAAAAGGGGACCTGTGAGTTTGGCCGGGGTTGGTGGGGGGCGGGGGGGGGGATTGTTCGTATGGTGGATTTACCAGAGTCTTTCTAGATTCCAGCTCAGCGGAACTGGTAGGTCGTTTTCACCAATTTATTTCTTTATCTTTTCCTTTCCCTTTTTTTGTAAATAAATCTTTTTTTATTAATTTTATTGTGTGTGCCTGCATTTGAGTTTTTAAGTCTCTTTTAAGTGCACGGGTGAGAACCCAGACAGGCACCTCATGGGGTTACCCTGTAACACTCGCTTCCTCTCTAAGGACAATAGTTTCCTGACCCCTCAGAGGAAGGGCTGGCCCTGTCCTGTTCTTAAGTGGATGGAGATTGCACCTCCCAATACCAGGCCTTCTTGGGTAGCTTCTAAAGATCATGTGCACACTTCTCCCCTCAACAGGACAGTTTTACAGACTGACAGTAAACAAGGAAATGGTCTGAGGCAGGGAAGCCCCAGAACAGAGTGGAGGGAAAAGACAGTTCCAGGAACCCCTGTGGCCAAGCACTCAGCCCAGACAGGAGCCTGCGTCAGGGAGGAGCCAAACCCACCTGCACACGTCTGCTCGGCCAAGGAGCGCCCCCTCTCCTGTCCAGAAGTGCTGTCCAGCTGGAATTTAACAGCTGGCATCTCTTAGCTGGGAAGTGACTGGAAGAGCAGATTATAGAAACTTCCCCTGGGGATACCCCAAAAATGTCCTGTATCTTGTGCCCACCAGCCCGGCTCTGCCGAGTCAACCCTTGCTGTGTGCTGAGGCTCGGTGCAAATCAGCCTTTATGAAGGCAGCCTCCCCGGCCCCTGCACTTGGCCTTACCTTCTCCCGCTCCCTCCACACCACCTCTGGCTGCTGCCTCCGGCCCTTATGGTCACTCCCTGACCTCAGCCCTCAGTGTCCATGCTGCCTTCTCCGCTGGGCCCTGAGCAAAATGGGAGCAACCCGAGACTTCCTCGTCTCATCACTGCACAGCTTCCCTCCTCAGACACTTGTCACCCACTGCTGCCCCCGCTTTGACCTCTAGAGGAGCACCCTGGCCAAGCCTGTGTCCAGGGCTCCCTCGTGCAGTCAGGAGGCTGCAAGCTGCCCAGCCCGGGAGCTGTTCATACCGACCACGACGCAAATGGTGCTGCCCGCCTTGACGGCCCTCCCGTGTCCAGGCCTTTTCAGGACTTTCTTTGATTCTGGACCCCTGACTTTGGAAGGGTGTGCCTTCCCATAAAAGGGAAAAGCACACCCATACACTTCACTTAGCAAAATTTCTTGCTGCAGAAATATATGGAGAAAAATGTTACAAGTTGACTTTGGAAATTACGTGGCTAGGAGCAACTGACTTCTGTTTGGCTATGAATTTTCAGGGATCATTCTTGAGATTGTTGAGAAAAGAAACAATGGAATCTGCAAACGGGTTTCAAATGTAAAGCCACTTTGATGACTAGCAACGAAATAACATTGATGTCATCTTTTATAGACATTCAATTAAACATATTCTTTTTTATTTTGCAGTTTTTCTTTTGCATTTTGGAGCCACTAATATTTCTTTTCAAACTCAAATATTTTCCTAGGCCTTAGACATGAGCACAGCCCCTTCCCTTTTCCGTTCCCAGATGACGGAGACCAATGTGTAACTTTGAAAGACACTTTGCCAAAGGATTAGGGATAAGCAGGAAACCCTGTGTGCCCATTTATTCCTGCATTCTAAGCATAATTATTAGTAGCTCCCCATTCATTGTTCAAGGCATGCCTACCGACTGCATGGCTGCTTTGGAAGGAAAGACGTGCCCTTAGAGAGACATGTGGCAGACCTGTGCGGGGTCCCTTTCAGGACAAGCTCACAGCCTTTCTCCTGAGTCCTCCCACGTGCTCCACGGAAACTCATCCTCCACCCTCATCCCCACCTCACCAGCTCTAGGGACAGTCTAAGCATTCAGAACAACCTGCCCCTCACACAACAGACAGAGAGCTTTTCCTCTCCCCCACCGAATGCGGGCTTGCCTAGGTCCTCATTTCCTGCCACACGAATGACATCTTTCTTAGAAGACTGACAATGCACATTTTCATTTCCTCTTGCAACAACCCCACTCCCATCCATGAGGATTTGCTCTGGCCCTATGCCCCCAACAATACAATCGCAAAATAGTCCCATGTTGATATATATCCCAGCATCTTAATCTAGATATCTTCAAACCATAAATCTTTTATGGAACAAGGCAGAATCACAATCAATCGATCTATTTTCTCTTTTAGCACCAATCAGATTGTATTATGATTGTATCCATGGGACGCCCTCCCTGAATTGTGTGTTCTTCGAGCGAGACATGGTTACCTCATTCATCTTTCTGCATTCCCAAAGCCAGTTCCCAGCCTAGCACACAGAAATGCTAACTAAAGCATGAGGGGATGATTAAATATGACAATTGTTTTCTCTTAGACTGTGAGCTCCTTGAGAACAAGGACTGTGCTTGTTCATTTCTGTCTCTATCATACTTTGCAATGGTCCATAGCAGAAGCACTCTGGAGGGCAGAAGGTCATGGAACATAAGATTGGATAGATGGGGATAGGGGGATGGAGGAAGGAAGGAAAGAAGGAAGGAAGGGAGGGAGGGAGGGAGGGAGGGAGGAAAGAAGGAAGGGAGGGGTTAGGTGGGGAACTACTTAGTCTGGTATCAAGGAAGTAGACAGAGCTACTTTGACCTCTAGTAGTTTTTCAGGCCCTAACTTCAACTCCCATGACCTCCGTATGGCTACCATATTGCAATTCCCAAGAAAACCGTATGTATCCTTACAACTCCTTACAACTCCTTCTACTAGGGGCAGCTTGAATGGACCTGTTTCTTCTAACCAAAGGAGCATGGCTCAGATTTGACGCTTCTCCCAGCTTGAGGAGTGGAAAGGACCTGATGCTGCTTGACTGTGGGTCTTAGGAAGCATGGCATATTTATTTCTTCTTATGGCTTACCCCAAGATTTTGCTAGAAAGCTGGGCATTATCAGAGCCTTGCTATCTCAGCAGTTTAAAGAGCCTGTCTGGGAGGTTCCTGTGCTGGTCTTTGTCGAGGGCTGAATGGACTTTCAGGTACATGTTCCTTACCTTACCTTTGACCAGCTCCTAGCATCACCCCCAACAGTCACTGTGTGGTCCCAGGTAAGTCACCCCCTTTTCTGGACCTTCATTCTCCACCTGTAGAATGGAAGGAAGTCATTAAGCCTTTCTTCTTTAACATTTTGAGCTATACACCTTGTCAAGGTCACTGATATAAACCCATTGCAAATTTTCCCCATCCCTCAGTTGGGATAAGAGTTTTGAGAGCAAAACTTCTCATGCAGAAACCTCATTCCTTTACTCGCTTCCACAAAAGCACAGAGAACATATTGTGATTCTGGCATTTTTCTGAAGATATGTGGGTCTCATGCCCCTATACCTCATGTTCTTTCTGTCATCCAGAATTCCTCCCCCATTTTCACACACATAAATCCAGCCCAGCTTTCTAGGCCAGTCCTCTCCTCCAGGATACTTCCCTGCTTCCCTCCTGTAGGGCTAAACACCTCTGGTCCTGTGGTTGGGCACCTCCCTCCCTGGGCTGATGGGATTTCCTCTGCAGGACTTCCCTGGGAGCAGAAAGGATGGCTCTGCTCTCCCTCTCTGTCCACAAGGGGCTTTCGAGGGGTTCTGTCCATAGCAGATACCACTGAGTGTTGAATGGTGCCAACAGCTACGCAGGGGTCTTTATGATGTTGTAGAAGGAGAGTTTATGATCGATTACAAATTTTTTAGATTTTCAAAAGAGATCACAAAACAGGAAGTGTTGTGTTTTGAAAGCATGTGAGGAGATGTGTGTGTGTGTCATATATAGTCATTCATGGTGGCAGGCTTTGGGGGGACTTATTTTCTTCTATCAGGATATCCGTATTTCTAAGTGTTAGAATGTGAGCGTGTATTACTTTCAAAAGAAGAAAAGCTGCTTAAAAATAAATATGTGAGGGCTTGTCGGGCAATGAAAGGACAGTGCGCTACCAGGCTCTAATTTGAGCTGGATCTTGGATGGGAAGTCCTCCCTTGCCAGCCAGGTGCCCCCAAGCGCACAGCCACTGCCCCAGGAAGCCCAGAGGAGCCTCTAACTGTGGCATTGCTCCAAGGTAATGCGCAATGATCATTTAAGGGTCAGAAGGAGTCCAAATGGCACTGCTTTTGCTGACAGCAATGAAGACAACCCCTCCAGGCGCATCGCACTTTACAGTTTACAAAGAATTTTTACATACACTTCCTTTTTTTTCTTCTCATTCGTGCAGAGCAAGTATTAATGTTTTCCAGTAACAGATGAGCTCAAGGTTGTAGAGAGACAAACTGAAGTCAAGGTCAAGGTCACAGGACTGGCAAGGGGTGCCGCCTTCTAATGAAGCTAGGCCTTCCTCCCCCAGAGCGAACCACTCTCACGCAAAGATCGGACAGGCTGGCTGGAGTAGCAAGACGTCCACGTTTCTTCCTGAGTCTGAGTGGTTCAGTCTTGAGGGAGTTAGGGCTGGGGGAACACAGATGTTCTGCCTGGAGTCTGCAATGCTCAGGAGCGCTCTAAGAAGCTCCTCCCCAGAGCAAACTGGCTTGAGATGGCCCCTTAAACCAACCACTGTCTGATGCTGGGAGGGCCTTTGTGCGTGGCGGAAGCCCTGAGCAGTGGCGTGGACCAAAGAGACCAGGGGCAGGCAGAGGGTGCAGCAAGGTTGGGAATCAGAATCGGGGCTCTTGGAGCAGAATCAGGGCTTAGCTGTACTCTGAGGAAAGACAGCAGCCCCCCACCCCACCCCCCGCAAAGCTTGGGCTCCTCATGACCAGGAAGTGCCCAGAGAAAACCCTCTGGCCTTGTCACAGA
Organism: Scalopus aquaticus; assembly: GCA_004024925.1. Lineage (NCBI taxonomy): Eukaryota > Metazoa > Chordata > Mammalia > Eulipotyphla > Talpidae > Scalopus > Scalopus aquaticus. The sequence continues at coordinate 35,195 of PVIJ01012137.1, read as the reverse complement.
GAGGCATCCATTAGTAATTTCCCAGTTGCTCCCACCATTCCCCCAAAAGGCCTTTATTTCCACTTCTCTAGAGACCTTTGGTAATTCATTGGGAGGCATCTAAAAATTAATTACATTTTCTTTATAATATATAATTACGATGAGAAAAATAAAATACAGTGTACTAAGGAAGATAGTAAATATTGAGTTTGTATATAAGTTCCAAATTAAATCCTTTCAACTGTTTTAATGAGAAACTAGAGTTCACTTTTGGAAGCATTTTTTAAATATCAGGTTTTACACTGGAAATGATTACACACAATTGATCAAATGCCTCCACACAAATCAACAAAAATTTAATGAGGATCTTTTCAAGTTCTTGACAGGCACCATGAATGAGAAAGTTTGTTGTCTCATGGCAGTGATAAAACATTTAAAATCATTTTAAACAAGTAGTCACCACATGATTAAAAATATATTTACAGAATCAAATAGGTCTTTTTAATTGACAAAAGTTACATCGGAGTTTCTTGAAGCAAATGGGTGTACAATCTAATTCAACTCTTTGCACAAAGTATTTAAAAATGATGCATCTTTTCTGCAACCCAGGCAAGAGTGTTAGATGAGCTGGACTTTATAGAACATAGTGTCTTTAGTTGGGTGAAGCAAGGAGGGAGAGAGATACCCTACTACTACCCAGCCCTTGATCCCACCTTGGGCTGGGACACCTTGTTCACCATGAAACAGTGATGCACCTCGAAACCAATGGATAAGGTAGGTGATGTCCAGGTAGAGGAGTATCTTTGACCATTTGCAAGAACTTCAGGTTGCCCCCCAATACTCCCCCACAAAAAAAAAAAAAAAAAAACTCTTCCAGGGAACCAGAGCAGGCTGATCCCTGCCAGAGACAAGCAGCCCATGACTTCCAGATGCCCCCAGGATTACCTGAAGGCAGGGCAGGGGGGGCAGCTCAGGCTTAGGGGGCCCCGCCTTCTAAGAGGGGTTAGAAGGTCTGGAATTTTCCAGGAGGAATTCTAAGCCAGCTTTGGAACAGCAGTGAAGAGCTGAAACCAGGGGAGCAGAGAAGAGCAAAAAGGGGAATTGGGTTAAGGCCCATTGAGGCATTCAGCCTGGCTGGTTCCCCCAGAGTTGACTGCACAAGGGCTGGCCTGGGCCCAGTGGGATCTGAGAGCCCATCCCCTCTACTCTCCTGCTCTCCAAGGACCCTCTGAAAGGGTCCTGAATGTACACTGAGGCCAAGGATTAGGGAGAAACCAGCATGGAGGCATCAACCCTGGAAAGTTGAGGCTTGAACTGAGACCTGCGTCTTTATTGCGTCTGTTGAAGCAAAGAAGTGGGAGAGACAGGAGGGGAAAATGGAGGAAGAAGGGATAAAAGAGGACTGAGGGGAGAGGGAGTTTGGGGGAAAGAAAAAGATGTAAAGGCAGAGATGGCAGAGACAGGCAGAACACCAAACTTGGGGAGAGACCATGCAGAGAGAGAGGCTGAGGGGAAAGGAGATGAAGGGACAAAGGATGGAGTGAACTGGAGCAAGACGGAGGCAGAGAGAGAGAGAGAAGGCAAGACTGGAGAGAGAACCAGAGGGGAGGAGGGGCAGCCAGTGAAGAAGAGAAACCAGAAGCCGGTGAGACTTAGAGCAAGTCGGGATCCGCGTGGGCTCCTCAAACACACCATGCGAGCGCCCTTTGGAGAAGTCGAGCTCAGCGAAACGCTAACTCCACCGGTAAGTGCAAATGTAAAAAGGCCCTGAGAGCACTTTGTGCAAATATCAGGCCGGGGAGTGCTGCGCCCGCGCGTAGCTGCCGGGGACCTCGCCCCGGCGCCCTGGACTCCGAGCTAATTCACTTTGCCTTCACCTCCCGGGCGGGGAGAGCGCAAAGGGCACAGAGCACTGGCAGGGCCAGGGGCCGCAGTCCTGCCTAATGGAGCAAAAGACAGATCAGCAAAAGGGAGACTTGGGGGGTGAGGTAGGGGAGAGAGGAGGGGCAGGGCACAGAAAGCAGGGATGGAGGTAAAAAGGAGGTGCAGACACACGGAGGACAGAGAGGCAGGTGAAGCTCTGGGCTTGAGTTCTAGGAGACTCCAGTTCCTCCTCTAGAGCATGGAAAATAAAACCTTTCTTGGTTGCCTCAAAAGTTATTTGTGAGGCTGAAATATGAAGGTGTTTGAAAGCAATAAAGTTCATAAATGGTAACTGATGAGATAGTAACAGTCAACACTTTCACAACTACACAAGTGTCTGGCATTGTTCTAGCGTCTTTGCAGACATTTGCTTGTGGAATCCTCTCAACAACTCCACTTTTGCCCATTTGGAAGGTTATAAAACTAAGGCACAGAAAGGTGAAGTTACTCATCCAAGGTCACACAGGCAGTAGCTGGGTGGACAACCCTGACAGTTTGGCCCCACAATCCATGCTACTTTCTAATGGTTCCCCCACCCCCACCCCCAATTAATTTCCACATTCTACAGATGAAGGAAAGGAAGGTCAAAGAGTTGGGGTGAAACCAGGACTTGAACTTCCATGCACGGAAGAGATGGTGGAAAGACCATGAACTGCGGGGGATGTAGACTTAGTCTTGTTCTGCCCTGTGTGATGCTGGGAGTTGATTTCATTCTCTGTGGTAGAGAATATTGACAAGTTCCACAGGTTATTGTAAAAAATATGTGAGGAAAGGTGTGTGAGAAATCTGACACATCGTTGGCTCTCAATAAATCCATGTGGTCAACATTTATCAAGCGCTGCTGAGTCTTATGGGGACAGCAGTGGCTAAAGCAGAGAGGATCCTTGCCTTAGGGAATTTGCCTGCAAGATGAGACTGAGCTAACCGGGAGAAGAACTAGAAATCACATCCCAGAAGGAAGCACAGTCAGTGCAAAGGCACTGAGGCAGAAAAGAGCGTGGTGCGCTCTAGGATTGGTGATAGTAACCAAAGTGGGGTTCAGAGATGCCAACAAGGGGGGGCCTGACCTCACAGGGGCTGGTAAGCCATGGATTTTATCCTAAGTTCAGTGGGAAGTCATGGAAGGCTTATAAGTAGGAGCGACAGTATCCACTTTACACTTTTAACTATCACTCTGGCTGCCAGGTGGAGACTGAAGGGGAACAAGAGTGAAAACAGGAACTTGTTAGAAGGTCAGTAGCCAGGTTTGAGCCAAGAGGCGTCAGGACAGATGGAAAGGCATGGATGGATGCAAAAAGACTTTAATGCAATGGGAACGCTAACTGCCGCCCACCCTGTCACCACCTACCAGCTCTGTGGGTCTGACTCAGCTTGTAGATGCCGGCGAATGGGCTTTGCCAGTTGCGCTGTGGACACAGGACTGTTGCCCTGGAGATCTTTGGCTGACTCTCCTGCTCAGCTACTCCCTCAGCTGATTTGGGGGTGCTGTGCAATCATCCCAGGTTGGATAGATTCACCGTCAGTTCTCAAAGCCTCCAGTAACTAGCACAGCAATGGGAAGGATGAGGCACAGGAAGGTCAAGCTTGAGGCCACCTTCAGAGCGATGACCCGCTCCGTGCTCCCTGGAGAAGGGCGCCCTCCCCCCAGGTGGTCTTTCTGCTGAGCAGCTCCCTCCTCTGCCTCTCAGGCCCAGTGCCTTCCCCATGCCCAGCGTGATGCCACCGCCCTTTTAGTCCTCCCTTCTAGGCCCAGATGTGGGCATTTACACACGCACATGCGTGCCCTTTGGGCCCAGGTGTCCATAATCATTGGAGGTGTGCAAGACTGCAGGTGCTTGCCATAGAGGCTAGCGGTGGGAGGGCATAAAGAAGCCTGATTTTTAACGCATTTGCAGGGGGTCAAGCTGGCCCCCTGCCCTGTAAGAGACCAGAGAGCAACTGGCAGATTTTGGAAACAGTGGGCACTGATCCCAGGGCCCGAGACCAGCTGGCTCTCACTCACCCTCCTCTCCTCTGCTGCGTCGGGTCCATGAGGGTGGATGAAATGATCAGCCATGGTCCCAGCCTTTCAGGTAGAGTTTTCTGGGGTGCTGGTCAATCTAGAGGAGATCTCAGGAGAACAAACTGAGGATTATCCTGTTGTGTTTCTTTAAGCATTTGTTGTTGAAATGGAAGTTACAATCCAAGCTCATTTGAATAACAGAATCATAGGAAAAACACCCTCTAACCACAAAAATGAATATTCAACATTCCCACCTTATCTTCTTTGCTTTGTAGGGCTGTTTCTCAGCTGCATGTTAAACGGCCCCTTCATGTGAAGCTGGCAGAGTGGTGGTTTTGCAAGACAGAATGCTGCTGGGCTAAGGAGCTAAATTCAGAACCTAAGTCATTCTGGGCCCTCAGAATTTCAAGGCTCTTACAGGACAGGCCTAGAGCGCTGGGGAAGGTGGGGGGACCCGGCAGTTTGTGTCAAGATAGGGAGGGTGTTGAGTGAGAACTGAGTGTTTCTGACCAGCTCCCACAAACCAGAGGCCAAGCCCATCCTGGTCCTGGTGGGGCCCACAGGGAGCCCCCAGAGAGGAGCCTCCTGGTGCAAGGACATCCCAAATGGCAGTCCTGCTAAACTGTGTACCCAGAAGTGGCACTGCCGAAATCCCCCTTTGAAAATTGAGGCTTCCCTGGACCTCTCCGGCCTTTGGGCAACACACTAGACGCTGATTTTCTTTTTCACTCACGCTCCCCAGTGAGGCCGAGTTCCTGGGCATCAGCTAGACATGCCCGCAGTGGTGCCCAGTGAGGCTGAGTTCCTGGACATCAGCTAGACACGCCCGCAGTGGTGCCTCTCCAAATCCAGCACGGTCCTTCCTGTCTCCTTGGGTTTGCGTTTGCTGTGCTCACCTCCCTGAATGCCTCTCCTCCCACTTGGACTCCAGCGGTTTCCTTTCCCAAGTTTCAGTTACCACAGTCAACCACAGTCTGAAGATAGGATGTACAATGAGGTATTTTGAGAGAGAGAGCGCCCACACTCACATAGCTGTTATTACAGTGCATCAGTACGTTGTTCTATTATTAGTTAATGTGGTTAATCTCTTACTGTGCCTCGTTTGTAAATAAAGCTATCACAAGTATCTATAGGAAAACATATAACGCTATTATCTGGGGTTCAGGCATCCCCAGGGCACCTTGGGACATATCCCTCCTTGGGAGAAGGGGAGACCGCTGTGCACTGTTGGGCAGTTACCTGTTTTTATGTCCTCCACCAAACTAGCTTGTAGGTTCCCCAAAGGAATCTTTGCCTTTGAGCACTTGGCCAGAATTCCAGCAGAGCCAAGGTCACCCTGGGCTTGTCAATGCACAGATGAGACACGGTGGCTTGGGATGAGCCAGTGGGCGACACAGCAGAAAAAGAGTGAATGTGTTGTGTGACAGACCCAGGATCTCAAAAACTCTGACTTGCTGGATGGGTGGGTTTAACCCAACAAGACACTGCACTTATATCTCAAGCCAGTGGTCTCACAATAGGAGCAGGGGAGAGGAGGCTGAGGGAGAGCAGCAGAACCCAGAAGAAGGCTGATCTGATGGGCACCAGAGCCGAAGTCCTCATAGCCAGGAGTAATAGATACACGGCACCAGGAACAAGGGAAATTCCCTGGTGTGTTCAAATGAGACACTGCAAATGGTGGCACATGAGGAACATCTCACGGGAATGCGATTAAGACATGAAGAAGCTGGTTTCAGATCTCCAAGGTCAAGAGAGACAGGGACAGATGGGTTCTGTGGGACTTCAAGAGGCAAAATAGCCTGATGGTGGGAAGCGCATCATAAGGAGAAAGCAGGAAAGTCAAGCAGCATCATCTCAAGTGGCAGTAAGTCCCCACCCAGCTGAGGGAGGATGGGCCACTTGGCAGGGATGTTGGGGGTGGGAGGGCTGCTGCTTCTCCAGCTTCCTTTTCTACCATTCTCCTCCTGCGCAGAGCACTTCAGCCACAGTGGCCTTCTTGCTGCTTCCCACCCACACCCAGCACAGCCCTCCCCAGGGCCTTTGCACCTGCTATCCCTTTTGTCTAGATCTTCTCCCAGATATTATCATCCCTCCCTACCTGACTTCAAACATATTCTGCCCACCTCTCTTCTCTAGAGAGGCACTTTCCCCAACCACCCCTCTAAACCTAGTATCTGTTTATTGTCTGCCTCTCTGACTATAAGGTAAACTTCTGTGCAGAACCTTTTATGCTTATTCATTGCTACATCTCCAGGGACTGGCAGGTGTAGGTATTCACTAAATATTGGTCAAATGAAGAAATGAATTATCTTACTTATTCTCCATAATAGCCCTTGCGCAATTTAATTCCTACAAAAGCTCCTTCTGGAAGGATGCAGTGGAAAAAGATCCATCACCCAGGGCATGTTCGGTGGACAAGTCATGAAGAGAGGAAGAGGAGGGAACTCAATCAGACTGGGCACCTGTCCCACGAGGCACTGTGCCAGGGGCTTCTTACCCATTATTTCGTTTAACCTCTGCAACAGTATTGTGAGTGGGATTATTCCCCCCAAATCTCAAAGTTTCACATAGCATTAGGATTCACTGGTTGCACGTCACCGAAACAAAACTTGCTAATGGAGGCAAAGGGGACTGGATGGAAGGCATGGCATAATTCATAGGACGGAAGAGAAGGGCCAAGGACCAGACTTCAGAAAAGAGGGGAAGCAGACGAGGTTGGCCTTAGTCACAGGAAAGAAGAACTTGACCGACAAGCTCCCTGTCCAGGATGGGAGATGGGCTCACCCAAGGCAGACGGGCAGGCGACTACCAGGCAAGTGGGGAACAGACTCTGGGGGTGGAAAAACAAGGTCAGGCCCGCACAAGTCAGGCCAAACTGCCCAATTCGCAGAAGCTCAGATAGGCTAGATGCTCTCATGTGTTCAGACACAGGCCTCCTGGCTTCGGGTTTCATGTGAATGTTCATCCTCATCAGGGCTTGGAACTCAGGATCTTTTTCTTCAAACAAGCCCTCAAGAACGGCTCTTGTTCTCATCCTGTTTGCAGGTCTTTGCAGCGCAGTGGACTTTGTCTAAGAGGCCCTGATTCCGGGCCTTAAACACACCCACATAAGGGCTTTTGTAACCTCTCCACAATTCCGATGGCCACCGGATCTCAAGTGAGAACTAACACTGCCGACTCCAGGAAGTGGCTGTCATAACTAATTTATTTTCATGTCTATTCTGAAGCCCTCCTGGGGTGGTATAATCCACAGATACAAGCCTGCTTCACCTCTACTAGAAGGGTTTAAAAAATGAAATTAGACATGTTTTTGAGGCAAAATCTCTCACAGTTAACTCCCTGGTTCGGCACAAATTCTCTTAACATTCGTGACCAAAGGAGACTTCTCCGAACCATTTCCTGTCATCTCCTCTGAGCTGTCAACTTTGATTATTCCTTTCCTGGTACTGTGCCTTGTCTTATACTAAAAGAATAATAAATACCTCCATCCCCCTTTTGGAATCTAGGACTCCAACACTTTTTATTTCCTCCTTTACGTCAAACTTTTCAGAAAAAGCACAAAGGTGGTAAGAGCAACCTCAGTCAGTCACAAGAGAAGACGACTGAGGCTATTTCTAGGCAGTGACCTGGAGACTGGCTTGTTTGTCCACCATTTGGAGAGGCCTACTATGTGCCAGCCTGTCCCGTGTCCCTGCCCTGGCAGTCAGCTCTGGCACCACCTGTCCATCAGAACTGCCCTCTGTAATCCCCCAAAGAAGCCACTTAATTGGGCTCTTTTCAGCCCTCACCCCAATTGGCCTCTTTGGCAACACTTCCTCCCCTGCTTTCCATGTGTCTTTTCCACCAGCTGCATGTGGGGAAACTTTCTTTTGAACATCACTGACCTTAGTATTCAGAATAGCACCTGGCACAAAACCACATGCAGTAAAGAGCTACTGAATGAATGGGTGAATGAATGAATAAACAGATGAATGAATGAACAAACTGATGAGCAAATGAAGCCCTCACTTTCTTGAATCCCGGTACACCAGCATCTCTGAATTCCAGCACAGTGTCTGGCACATAGTCAGTGCTTTGAAACATGTGGGGTGTTTGTATTAAACTCTCTCCTTCTCTCAGTTCTCCTTGCCCTGCTCCCCCATAGAATTTCATTCTTTTCTTCCTCCCTTCTGCCCCTCATTAAATGTCTACATTCCTTGGGGTCCTTGTTCCTCTACTCTTCCCACTCTGCAGAGAAAGTGCTCCAAAAATTATCTCATCCACTCCCACACTTTCAACTTCCATCCCCACACTGATGCATGAAGCCAAAAGTGGGGGGAAGAAAAGAAAAAAGTAAAATTGTCGAGTTGGAAGTCCTTAGGCACCTCAAAGCTTGGCAGGTTGAAGGTGTGGCAGAATAATAGATTGAAATTTTCATTTACATTTTGTTTTCCCTGATGTAGAAGAATCAGAGAGCTACATGTATTTTATTCTCCATAATTTTTCTTCATAAGTTCTAAGAAAAACCCAGGGCTTCTTGCCTCGAGGATGTTGGCATTGGATGGGTAAACAAAAGTAGCCTCAAGTGTGGCACTCTCCTTGGACAACATAAACTCAGTGAGAAGATTATTCTAGATCAGCATTTCTCAGCCTCAGCATCTTTGACATTTGGGGAGGGGTCGTTCAGTCTTTGTTGTGTGTCACGGGATGTTTAGTAGCATCCCTGGCCTGTAGATGCCCTAGAATCCCCCCTCATACACACCCCCACACACACACACACACATTGTGACAAACAATTAGCCCTAGGGGCCAAACTTGAGGCCCCTGTTGGAGAATCACTGTGATAGATTATCCAAGAGCAAACAAGCAAAAGATAGAGAGGCCCCATGGAAATTGCCAATTATGGGGCTTCCTCTACACTGGGAAGAAGGGTGTTTGGGGTTCCAGGAGCCACAAAGAATATTTGCCTCTGTCTTCCTGTTGCATGATGAGTTACAGTTTACCTGAATCACTGGAGAAGCACTGTCCCCAGGCCTTCTACGGTGACATCAGGGTGTAGAGCAGAAAGGAGGCTTGGAGCTCCCAAAGGCATTTGAGGTGTTGTGTCCTCAGTACCACTCAGTCCTAAACATCTGCTTAGATGCTTCCCCATCTTTTCCTGCCTGGGTTCATGGACCAGGTATCCCTTTCCTCTGGCTGTGCCCTGAGCTGCTCTTGGCTGCCCCCTTGCTGTCAGGAGGCCCTACTGCAGCTTGACACCCTTCTATCAAATCAAATCAGTGTGAAGTTGAGTAATTAACACATTGTTTGCGGATAGTCTGCTACTACCAGTCAAGTAAAACGTATAAATACGTTTCCTGCATACAATGTGTTAATATTAGGGTAACTTCTGACAAACTGACTAAATATCCCCTGATCTCGCTGGTTGTGGGCTAAGCCCCAAATCAGAATCCTCCCAAGTCTCTGCTGATCATATCAGACCTCTTTCTTTTGGCACGAGGAGGGCACACCCACAGAGGAATCAATTGCCCAGACTTGGACAGATCTTGTTCCGGTTTTCTTTCCTGACCCCACACCCTCCATTCCCCACAGTCCCCAACACAAGGTTCTAGAAGGCCAGCCTGGATGCTGCACAGATGGACTGGTTGGTAACACAGTCCCATAGGTTTGGAAATAGTTGATTGTCTATACTGATTAATGAGTTAGTGTCAACCTGGAGAACAGTTTAACAACTTCTCTTAATGTCTGTTTTTAAAATCCTAAATCAGCACACACTTTGGGGGCAGCCTCTGTGCTGCATGCTGCGCACAGCACTTCTTCAGATCCAATTCTTCGTGACCTGGATAAAGGCATGCAGGGTTGATGGGGTAGGAGAATCAGAACACAGAAAGAACTCACTGGCTGGGGCAAGTGGATGAGATGGAGTGTACTGGGACCCATCGTGGGCCTGTGAACAGTGAACAGAGCAACATAAAAGCTCCTCAAGTCTCCCGCAGCTTCGTAGAAGTGCTAAGTAAAATGCAACATAAAGATTCCGAATATAGAGCTAAGCTTAGAAGAAAGAACTAGAATTCCCAGGAGTCAGATAAAACAAGGGACCTCAAAGTCAAAGCAGTGGCAGAACAGATACTATGGTAGCAACAGGGGTCTTAGACCTAATGACTGGGGAGAGGCAAAGATGCTTTTAATACTCACAGGGGCAGCACAGCCTCCAGCATCAAGCTCTCATAAGGGATTAGGAAACACTTTTTCTATCAGCCCAAAGGAGCATCAGGGCCATGGATGGGAACAAATTTCAAGTCATCTGTAAGAATTCCAAATTCCAGATTAATGGCATGTGGTAGGTCTGAATTTAGATTCCCTAGATGGTTCAGGAGCCCTGAGCTTGGCTGCAACCCCCCACCTCACCCCCATCCCACCTCTCCCTCTCTCTCTCTCTCTCTCTCTCTCTCTCACACACACACACACACACACACACACACATGATTTGAACCATCACTAAGGACATTCCATCAAGCATATCCATCAACTAATAAATTATAGTGTCTTTGGACAATGGAAAAGTATTAGGCAGCATTTAGAATGAATGATTTATAACTATATGCATGAATGTGGGTAAACTTTTTTTAAAAAACACAACTTCAAGTAAAAAGATACAAACTGCAGAAGGATTATGCTTGTTTGTTTTTCCACTGGGATCACATAGCCTGGTCCCTCATTTCTCCTCTCTCCCCCAAAAAATTGGATTGGGGGGATTTTTTTAGGATCATGTTAAGCTTAAATATTTAGAAAAAAAATTGACTTAGGAAAAAATGAAATTTTTGAGGTCAAATTTCCACATCCAAGAATATAGAAAGACTTCTCATTTGCCCAAGATTCTTTCAAGTGTCCTTCAGAGGTAGTAAAAGATTTTTTTGGTTTTTTGTTACTTGTTCATATATGCCTTGAACACTTCTTGTTTATTACTAGGCATTTCAGCTTCTTGTTCATTTTGCTCATTTCTTCCATTATAACCTCTAATTCGTTGTTTTTAAGTATATGAAAGCTAATATCTTTGTATCTGTATCTCACACACTGCTAACTTACAGAATTTTCTCATTGTTAGCAGTAACAAAGCATGTCTTTCTAGGTCTTCCAGTTGTATAATCACGTCATCTGATTTTACTCCTCTTTTCCTATTTTATTCCATCCGTTCCTATTTTATTGATTTTTTTTCAAAATCAAGAATTTGTCATTCCTTTTCATAGATAAATCATTTCAATATGATGAACCATTTCGATTGACTTATTAATGTTAAGCCACCTTTGCATCCCTAGAGGAAATTTCACTTGGATGTAATTTATTGTACTTTTAGGTGCTGCTAATTCTGTTTGCTAATATTTTATTTAGAATTTAAATTCTTTATTCTTAAGTTAATCTAGCCTTTCCTTTGTATTCAATCTTCTCTGGGATTTGGTACCCATGTATTGTCTAATTCATTTTTTAAAATCTGGATTTTCTTTCTCCTTTTCAATTTCTAGAACAGAATAATTAATATTAGAATATTCAAATTATTCATCCTTTAAGGCAGATAAAATTCTTCTGTGCTCTTTTGAGATAGAGCTCTTTGACAACATTCTCCATTTTACCATAGATATCAATACATTTCAAGTTTTTTTGTTTGTTTGTTTCCTGGAATCATTTTTCTAATTTAGATTTTCTTAGAAAAGTCCATGGTCATTCTGGTTTTCAAATTTGTCTTCATCGATTTGAGTAAACATTTCATATATATAATCTTGTCTCAATGTTAATTCCTCATTTATTCTTATCCTGTATGTGTGCCTTCTAATTTTTTTATTAGTGAGCTATAAATTTATCTTTCTTGCTATTGTCCTTTTAAATATTGTCTTTTTAAATAACTTTTGGATTTTAATTATGCTACTATATTTTCTACTTTTTAACTCAGTACATTGACTCAGTACACACTCAAGCTATTGATTTTCTTTCTGCTTTCCTTAGGTTGATGTTGTCCTTCTTTCTCTAACGTCATAAGTTGGATGCTCTGTTTGCATTCTCCTTATTGGCTGTTAGTGGAGCCTTCAGGGCTGTGCATTTTCCTCTGCATGTCTAGCCTGACTCCTCTGCCTCTCCACCCCCATGCTGCAGTGATTTTCTTTTTTCCAATTGTGTTATTTCCTACCTCACTGCATTATGACCTTTAAAAAATGTCTGTATTATTTTCATTTAAAAGAGAAATTTATTAAGGTTTAACTTGTAGTTTTAAATATGGTCAATTTTTGGAAATGTTCCAAGGACACTTGAAGAAAGACTGTAGCAGAGGCGTTCTCTCTCTTCCTCTCTAGCTCTCTATCATATATATATATATATATATATATATATATATATATATATATATATACGTGGTGTATATATATATATATCTATATCATATATATATGGTGTGTATATATATATACCTTATTAATTGTTTATAACTTATTAAGGTGTATATATATACCATATATATATATATATACACCTTATTAATTGTATTACTTAGGTCTTATCTATTCATATTTACTTTTTATCCACTTCATCTGGCAAACAAAATTTTCTTCAAAGGTGTTTCTCTTTCTTCTTGTATTTCTTGTAAGTTCTGTACTTCTGCATGTAGATGCCAGTTTATTTGGTATGTGGATAGTTCATAGCTGCTGTTTTCACTGCAGTTAAGTATATAACATGCCCATCAGATTGCTAGTGTATACACAGACATGTCATGTTATTAGAATTACAAAGTTCTCTTCCTTGTCTCATTTAATGACTTTCCCTGAATTCCTCTTTAACAGAAATTAAGATGGTAAACCCTGGCACCAAGACCTTATAACTCGGGAGTTCCTGGGGTTATCTAACAAAGTACCACAAACTGAGTGACCTACAGCAGCATAAATGTATTGTCTCAACATTCTGCAGGACAGAGTCTGAAATCAGTTTTTGGCAGGGCCAGGCTTCTTCTGATGGTTCCAGGGAAGAATCCTTCCCTGTCCCTTCTAGCTGCCGGTGTTTCCACCTGCCCTGGGTGCTCCTTGGCTTGTAGAGGCATCACTACGGTCCCGCAGCTACTCGGTCCTCTCCTCCCTGTGCGCCTTCCACCATCTTCCTGTGTTTCTGTCCATCTCTGGGTTCTAATGTCTCCCTTTTGAATTAGGGTCCACGCAAATGACCACTTTTCAGAAGACTTTTTGAATGTGCCAGCAACAAGTCCCCTTGTTTCAGAGGAATCTCCATAAAATGGTGGAGCCCATCTTTTTTCTCTTTTGCCATGCCCCCCAATCCTGTTAAAGTTCATTCACACTGAGAGTTTCTTTGTTTTGTGCACATGGATGGCCAGACCTCTTTACAGCATGCAAGTTTGGGGGTCCTGGGGTACACCTAATTTGGCTGTTAACACTCTCACTGCTAAGATTTCTCTGTTCAGCTTTTTGTCTCTTCCTTCATTGAGATCTTGCTTGGTCTCAGCTGACTTTGGCAGCTTGTTCACATAAAGTAGAGTCTGGGGATTAAACCTGCCATCTAGTTTCACTAAAAATGAAGTTTAGCAGGCTTTTTTCCCCATTGCACTTGTTGCTTTGTGATGTTCTCCAGGAGAAGAGAAAACCATGTTTTCCATAACCACGTATCAGAAGTCTTCTTCAACTTCTAAACAGTGATCAGTTCAAATTACTCTTAAAAGACTGTTAGACCAAATCAAATATGTCTGTGGTCACGTTCTGCCTTTGGTGTGGCAGCATAGAGCTTAGTTGTCAAGCACAGAGCTCTGGAGTGAGCCAGGCCCACAGTGTGGGCTGATGGTGCCCCCATCCCACCGTCAAAAAGGAGAGATACCCATGGGGAATCTGTGCATGTGACCCAAGTCGGAAAAGGGCCATTGCTCTTGCCATTAGGTTAAGGATCTAGAGGTGAAATCATCCCAAGTTACTCGGGCGGGACCTAAATCTAGTAAAAAGAAAAAAACTATCCTTAAAAGAAGAGACAGTGACACAGAGGGAAATACAACGTGAAGACAGCAAAGGAGCTTGGAGGAGGGTGACTTCAAGCCAAGGAAAGTTGTCAGTCACAGGAAGCTAGAAAAGGCAAGGGTCAAATTCTCTCATGGGGTTTCTAGGAGGCACCAACCCTGCCAACACCTTGATCTCAGAGTCCTGGTTTCCAGAACTGTGAGAGAATACACATCTATTGTTTTAATCCACCCAATTTATGGTCCTTTGTTACAGCAGCCACAGGAAACTAACAAACTCGGGTTGAATCTTGCCTCCACTAGCTCCAAGATTTGAGAGTTTAAGCAAATCTCTAGAATGCAGTGGAAGGAACAGAACCAGAAGAAAGCAAGACTGGACTCAATTCATTGCACAGCTTGTGACAGAACAGCCACCGTACCTGTGTGCTCCATGCCACATGCTTCGTGTTACGTGCCTCTGTGGCCAAGAGGTCTGGGCTAAGATCAGGGAGCGGGCCCTCAGGTAAGGGAAAGTCTTTCCGAGAGTGAAAATAATCCAGGTGCACAGCTCAAATTAGTGCAGGGATGCTGCCTGGAGGTGTGCAAGGAGAGGTGAGGACACCCTGCAACGGGGTGTTAAGAGCACAAGCCCTCAGCCAGAAAACCTCATTCTTGCTGCTCGCTGCTGCTGTTTGACAAATCAATTTGTTTTTGAGTCTCGGGATTCTCTTCAATGCTAAAGGGATAATAACAGCACTGAGCATTATTGTGAGGATTATGTGAGAATGACAATTGTAAGAGCACCTACTATGTGCCAGGCTCTCTGCTAAGCACCTCTCCATGTGTCAACTCATTTAGTGAAGCTTGGTGTCGCGGCTGGCACCTAAGGGCTCAACAAATGGCATTTATGATGATTTTGTTGTGGTGGTTTTAAATGGCTCAGTAGAGAGTTCTTGACCTGGAAGTGTCTTGTGGATTAAATTTAGGCACCCCACAAATGCTATCAAGGCATACGCACAGGTTGGTGTGCATGTGTGCTTTTCTGGAGAGTGAAGCCACAGCTGACTTCTGAATCTCAAAGGGAACAGTGACCCAGAAAAGCAGAGAATATTTGCTGCAGAGGGAACTGGGCTCTGTGGCCTGCGAGATCCCTTCCGGCTTAGAACTGAATGAGATGGAGCAAAGGCTGCTGCAGCCAAATGTCTGTCCAGGATAAGACGAGCCTCCTCTTCTGTCTGATGCAGGGACCCCGTTGCCGCCCACTGCATCCTCCCCTCCGCCCCCTCCCATTTGTTAGCTATAGGGGAAATTTGGGTGGGGGAAGCAGCAAGAGGAGAAAAAAGAAATTTGCAATTTTGATGCACAAGGGGCAATTTCTACAGACAATTCCCAGTGCCCGTAAACGCCCACCACCTCCAGCGGCTCCACCTGAAGCCCGAGGAGCATCATTTTCCATTCTCGTCTCCAAGATAATAAGTTGGAGAGAAGCTTCATATTTCAAATCAAAACTATTTTCCAACTAGAGGAAAGTGGAAACTTTTCAGGCAAATTTCATATGCAGTAACACAATTTCCTCCTGTTCCATTTCTTTTTTTCACCTAATACATGATAAATATTCAAGATCTCCTTGACAAAACACAGCAGAGAGCTGGGAGATGGGGTCGTCACGTCTGCTGGTGGAGGCAGCCTGGGGTGCACAAAGAGGTCCTTCTCCTGCCTGGATTCTGGTCTCAGCTCCTGGCAATCCCACCTGTCCCTGGGAGAGCCCTCGCTCCCTTAAGAATTAGCCATGGTAGGGCCTGAGGCAATAATTCAAAATTATGTATTGACTTAATGGCAGACCTCAAAATTGCCCTCAGGTAAAAACCATGTTCATTGGGAAGTGTCTTAAAGAGGCACTTGGGGTAGAAGAGAAGACCCAGCACAGAGGTTATTGAACTGTCTAGTCACTGGAGGCTTCCATTGACCATGACCCCCATTGGGGGTCATAAGTCAGGGGACAGGGATAAGGGAACACAGAGAGCCTTCAGCACGGGGATCCATGGGCTCCAGCAACAAGGCAGGAGGCTAATGACCCAAAAGAGTGGTCTGTGCTGGGGACACAGAGAGCTTCCCTTCTGCCAAGGGTTAAGGATAAGCATCCTCTGCCTGAGCGTTGGTCCCGTGCCCAGTGCTAGCTGATGCCTTCTTACCTTCAAGGTGACATTAAATCTACACAGCATCCCTGAGAGCGGGAACTACTACTTTTCCTATTTTACAGACGCAGAAGCCAAAGTCCAGGGAGCTTCAGAAGGTTGCCTGGGGTGATGCTGCTAACGAAGTTAACCGTATGATACCACAGGCCACCCATTGACCAATGTGGTTAAGGACTCTTGCCTTACCAAGAGTTTTCAAGGGAGAACTGGCACTCCAGAACACTGCTGGTGAGAGCCTAAGACGGTACAGCCATCTTGGAAGACTGGCAGCTTCTATGACCCCCAATTCCACTCCTAGGCATTCAACCAAGAGAAATGAGTACCTGTATCCACATGCAGGTAAGAATATTCACAGCTGTTTTATTCTTAGAGCCCCAAATGAGAAAACTCCAAATATCCATTAACGAGTGCATGGATAAATGCCTTGGGTATATACATACAAGGGAAAAATGGAGCAAAAAACTAAGACACACAATGTGGGTGAATCTCAAAACCAATGTGCTGAGCAGATTCAAGAGCCCATACTGCCTGGTAACAGGGACAGATTCATGGTTGGCCAGGGGAGAGGAGCAGGAATTGATGGCGAAGAGGAACAAGGGTGATGGAATGTTCTATATCTCAAAGGCAATGGTAGTTGCATGGGTGTAGACATTTGACAAAACCATCAAATGAACACTTATTGGCACTGGTTTGCTATCTGTCTCCCCAACTAGATGGTACTTGATCTTGATTGACAATACACCGAGATCTAGAACAACGCCAACCACATAGCAGACAATCATCGCTTGTTGAACAAGTGAATCAGACCCTTCCTAACCATCTTTCCTTTCCTTCTGCCTACTGTTCTTTCCCTAAAAAAAAGCGGGGAATCCTTTAATATCAAAAATATCTCTCTGAGATGGAGATCCACTCTATCACAAAACAATCTTCTGAAAATGAATAATAATAGCAAAATAGTTTACTTCTTAGTTTCAATGATTTGTCTTTGGGCATTTCATCAATTCTCAATTTCAGTCATTTGCCTTTGGGCCAAACACCAATACTCCAGGAATACTGCAAGGGCACTTTGCTACATCCAGGTAACTGATGACCCTCTAAAACAAAGAACCATGTTTCCAGGGTGACTTTAACATCAGAGACTGGTAGGAATTCAAATCTGCTAGCAAGTTTTAAAAACTGCAGAATCGCTCTACAGTATTTTCGTTCTGCCTCACTGATCACCCTTCTACATGTATGTTTATTTATTTACATAATTGGAATTATAGAGCATGACGACATATAGCTCAGAATCCTGTTTTTCTCTTTCAACATTAGAGAGTATGTCTTCTCCCAAGCCATTAAAAATTCCTGGAAAATATAATTATTAATAACTGTGGGATGTTATATCATATAGATGTACCATAGTTTATTTAACCACTCTCTTTCTGTAGAATATTTACACTGTCCCCTCTTTTAACAATTTCAATTATAAATAATGAATGTCATCATGTATCAGTTTTTACCTGAATTCCTGAGTGTTTCCTGGAGGTGGAATCCCAACCCCAAAGGATAGGGGTTTTTCGTACTCTCACTTTGTATTTTAAGTTTTCAGTGCCTAGTCCTGACTTGCTTTCAGAAGAGAGCTGCCAATTTAAGTCATCAACAATAGAATCTGAGAATCACTGTGTCATTTCCTCTTCATGGGCACTAGGCATTACCAGTTCTCAAATCTTTGCTGTTTTAGTAGCTAAAAATGCTATTTTGTCTTAATTTATATATCTTTGATTGCTAGTGAAGTGGAACATCTTTTCACATGTTTATTGACTATTTGTGGTTCATCTTCTGTGAATTGTTTATGTTATTTTCCTATTTTGTAATTGAAGTGTTAGTGTTATCTTAATGATTTGTCAGAGTTCTCAGTATATAACAAGGATTAACCCCTTTCGTTACACTTGTTGAAAATCTTTGCTTTTTAGTTTGTTAGCCTTTAATTGCATTTATGTTGTTTCTTGAAATATGTAAATTTTTAACTCTCTCTGTCCTTGTTGAGATGCTTTGTTTAGAAGTCCTTCCCCATCCCAGGTGGGGTTAGAACCCTGCTGAGTGCCAGGCACATCGCATAAATTATCTCCTGCCATCACCACTTTGTCATTTTTTATTATGTAAAATCTCCAGCATACATAGAAGAAGAGAAAATAAATAGATTGATTCTGGGATTTGCTTCAAGATAATCTGAGGGGATGGGGAAGGAGCAGAGGAGAACCCAGATCCAGTGAGGGCAGCCAGGAGCTGCTGATCTTTAGAGTTGGAGTCTCCCTCTTCTAAGATGACATAAGCTGGTTCTACAGCTTAGGGGCCACAGGACAGCCACTTCCCCACCCTTTTCCTAAGACAGGCACTGCCCTGGGAGCCTTGCAACATCCCATTGAACCCTACAACCACGCAGGGAGGAAGGAATCATTACTCCCATTTTACACATGGGGACATTGAGATTCTAACCAATGATTTACCCAAGGTCACATGTCTGGGAAGTGCAGAACCAGGATCTGAACTCAAATCATCCTGAACCAAGTCTCATGTTCTTCCAATAGACTGTCCTAAGTCCTTAGAGGCAGGAAATCAAATGAACAAGAAAATGGGCTTCTCTTGTAGAGCTTGACTTATTCCCAGGCTCTAGGAGAGATTAGAAATTACTCTGCTTTCGTAATTTAAAAAATGTAATGATTCTTGTTCAGTTGATTTATGGATCAAGAGTCATGCCTGCTACTCACTCATTTCCTCAGTCTATCATTTTTGAGTACCAACAGTGTGCCAGGCCTTGTACTAGGATGAGAACTCCACTTAAAACAAAAGGACAGATAAATTAGAAGATCCAAACATCACCAGTAACATTATGGTCACCCCACCCAAAATGCTCCCCTGGACCTTGCATCACAGACATTTGGGCAAGAGCTTTCTTGTTAACACAACACTTTGACTCACCCACCTCGTGTATTAGTCAACTACTGTTGTGATAATGCCACATGACAAACAACCCCAAATTTCAGTGGCTTACAACAGCAAACATTTACTTCTCTCCCATGTCTGCAGGTTCTCCCACCTCCTACACTAGGGGTTCTTGTCTCTATCTTCTCAAGTACATGGGACGTTCACCTGTAGGATAAAGTCTCATGGGCACATCCAGATTCTGAAGATACCGAAAGCATTTTCAAGACAAGGAGCATCATGTGAGTTGGAAACTCTGATAACAGTGCATCACTCACTGGTCTTTATGAAAAGCCGAGGCAGAGCTGGGACTAGGGGTGTAATTCCTGTCTTCCTCTGTCTCACTCAGAAACCATGTTGGGGTTTGAGAAAGGATCTGTGATGGGAAGGACCTCGACTCTGATCTGATTTATTTTTTAAATAAATAAATCGCTCACAGCCCTGATGCTTAAATGTTCACCACATATCATCCGTGGGACACCCTACCCCCAAGAACTCCCGAGTCTCAGCAGCGGGTTAGAATGAAATGGTGTATGTTCACTAAGCATCTGCGATGTGCCAGGCATTGGGAATACCCTTTAGGGTGACCATTCCTTGTGTGTATGACAGGGGGTGGGGAGAGGCAGGCAATAAATAAATGTATCTTTAAAAGATGATGTTAATAAGTGACAGTGCACTAAATTGAGGGAACAAAGCAGAGCGGTGGATTGAGTGGGAGCAGGCAGGTCAGGGCAGGCCTTGCTGAGGGGTGGTTGGAGCTGAGTGTTGCAGGTGAGGAGCAAGCCATCCACATCTGGGAGAAGAGCACTCCAGGCCGAGGAGCCCGCAGGGACAGAGCCCGAAACAGTGGCGGGCTTGGGATGGAAAAAGACTGCCAGGGTGGAGTAGAATGAATAAAAGGGGTGGCCGTGAGAGGGGGGAGACGTGGAAAGAGACAGCTCATGGAGGACCTTGAGGTCTAGAGGAGGTAATGGAGTCTCCACTAAGGACACTGGAAGACGCTGGAATGTTCCTCGGCCGAGTGATGTGACCTGACACGGTCTCTAACAGTCCCAGTGACACCATGCAGAGCTGGCTCATCTGGCTGACTTGGCTCTTTCTTTCCTATTTTTCAAGGTCCTTCCCCCAAATAACACCTTTGGGGAGATGAGGAGGACCCTCCCAAGAGGAGTCCCTGAGATCCCAGGCCTCCATGTGCAACGGACACTTCAGTGCTCTTCCTTCCAAGCCCCACTGGTCTTTAACACACACAAGCTAAACCAGCATTGGAGACTCAGATGGTGAGTCCAGACCCTGAGCCCCGCCCCATGAGTCAGTGCCCCTAGACCATCGCCAGGCCCCGGTGGAGTCCTGGGTCCTGTGCTTTCTCCACCAGAGAAGCTTCTCTCAGAAACCCCCCCCTCTTCACAGCTCCTGAATAGCTGCATCTCACCTGAGGCCTGCAAGGCTGTCAGAAAAAGTCGCCAACCCCATCACAAGGACGGAAACTGAGGCACAGAGAAATGAAGCTGGAGCCAAGAGTCACAGAGGCCTAAATGACAATGCCAGGAATTAAGTGGAGACTTCTTGCGACCTTCCTTCGGTGCTCACTTACCTCTTCTCACCGCGGTGGTCAGAGGCGAGCCCCGACAAGGCACTGGTCTGGGGCTTCCCCCAGTCATGTCAAAATCCAGAGAGGCAGCTGTTGTTATTTTCATTCTGTAGATGAAGAAACTGCATCATAGAGACACTAAGTAACTTGCTCACGGCCACAGGGGCTAGAGCAGAGCAGGCTCAGGATCTGAACCAGACTGTCTTTCTCGCCCTGTTGTGCTATGGGGGCGGGGGGTGGGGGTGGCGGCACATGAGCAGTATCCTGTGGTTGTATGTGCACATGGCTGCATGGAGGTGTGTCCCTGGGGCACACTCATGTGCATGTATACTCCTGGGGGGCAGGTAGGTCTCCCTCTGTGTGAGACTCCTGCTGAGCGCCTGTAGCTGTGTCCTGGGCACACCTCGCATGTGTGCATGAGTGTCCTGACCTGGTTTCAGGTATGTCTTCTCTAAGTGCAGGCAGCACTGGGGTGTGTATTTACTTACACATGTCCATGCATATGGATGGGGTTGGTAATGCAACCTGCCCACACTATGCCTCCGTGGTGCAGGGTTGTGTGTGTGTGTGTGTTTGTGCATGCACATGCAAGTATGTATGAGCTTGAGCCCTTGCAAAGAGATGTGTTTTTGAAAGCAGGTGCAGCAGTGTGTCTATGCCCTGGTGTCTGTGGCTATGTTGGTGTGCCCCAGGAATGCCAACTCCCTTGGCACCTATTCTGCCTGGCCCAGCACCAGCCAGGGCCTCACCGTCATCATCAGAGACTCAGCAGAAAAGCAGTTCTGAAAATGGAAACATTGATATGTGTTGTTCCTGAAATGAATTCTTTCTCCTTTGGCTTGTGTTTGGAAGCTGCTTGCAGCTCCTTGGAGAGATGCCGGGTGCAACCTGGGCAGCCTGCAGGTGACCTGGTGCTGAAGGGCAGGGCAAGGTCACTTCCAGGTGAGCTCCTCAGAGGCTACCACTGCCGGGGCTCAGGAAGGATGTTTCTGCCCCAGCCCAGCCTAGCCTGGACCCACCTCTGCCAGGGCTTTCCAGGGGAAAGGGAGGGAGGAGACTGGGGAGAGGAGAGAGAGGGCTAGGCCAGGGTTGAGTAGGGACATAAAACCCTCTGCTGTTCCAATGGGTCTTTAGTTCATAATTTCACCACCTGAATTATGTGTATCCCCAAATATGAACTCTAGGATTTGGACTGGCCTTTGAGGAGGCAGCTAGCTAAAGCGTTGTCACAGCTGTTTGGCCTCAGCTCACACAGATACATGGATGAGCAATGTGCTACCTCCTGCACCGCTTTTGGGGCTGGACGGTGCATACAGGGGTGGATACAGGTTCCCAGTGGACATCTGTCAGGGAGTGAAGTCACTCAACATTTCCTGACCTACTATGTGCCCTGCACAATGCCAGCTCCTGGAAAACAGAAGAGAATCAGACAAGACTTTATCCTCCTGGAGCACATAGCTCAGCAGAGGTTTGCTCCTTCCCACACCCTCTTCCTGCCTCAGCAGCTGCTCAACCAGTGGCTTACCCAACCCCAGGTCCTGGAGAAGGGGACACAGTCTTCCTCCTCTCAGCAAACATCTCCCTTCCTTCCACTGCTCCTCCAAAGTCGGAGTTATGTCTCCACTTCCCTCATTGAGTCCCTGGCCTCCTCTACGCCCTCGGTAGCTCGAGGTGTTCACCTCAGCTCGGCCAGGCTCCAGGGTCCCGGCAGTTCTCAGGCTCCGGAGCCTGGACACTCAGGAGAATGGAAGGAAAGGAATTCCCAAATTCCTTCTCATGCTGCCAGGCCCCATGGACGGGCTGGGCCTCCCCTGTTCAGGAAATCCCTGGACAATCAGCAAGAGACAGATGGGGAAGTTCTCGGCGATACCAGTGAGAAGGCCATTTTTATAACAGCAACAGGATTAAGTCTCTGTCTTAAAGAGTGACGGTGGGAAGAGGGTGAGAGAAAATGCAGAAGATTCACGAAGGTGAAAGGAAGCAGAAGCGACAAACAAAGCCAGAGAAAGTGTGCCCAGAACAGAGAGAGGTGGAGATGGATACAGAAGCAGAGCTCATCGCAGGAGCAGCCTTAGATGGGCCGAGAGGGACAGAGGCAGGAACTGCTGGAGACGCTCAGAGAGGCAGGACGCACTGCTCCTGGAGGGAGGGGCCAGCCGGGGTCAGCAGGGCTGTTCCCAGACTGGGCGAGCCAGGAAGGCAGGCAGGTGTGACCTCGGAACATCGCGCTGTCTGCTGCTCTCCTGTCTCATTCAAAATCAAAAGAAAGCATTGAGGTCACTTGCAACAGAGATTCAAGTGCCATAAATGATACCCACATAAGTAAAAATTCAAAGCCAGATTATTAGAGAAAAGGGAGGAAATCGTGCTAGCAAAGACCCGGCTAGAGTGGTCCCCAAGGAAGCACTTGGCTCAGGGCCTGTGTGCCCACCTCCCGATTCCCGGCCAGCCCGTGACCTGATTCTACCAGAATGTCCGGAGGTGACACTGCACCAATTCTCGCCCAGGCCGACGGAGCCCCGGCAGCTCCCCCTGCGCTCCAGGTGACGCCAGCTGCTCAGTCACAAGCCGGGCTACCTGACGCCATCTTGCTGCAGTGAGGATGTCCGAACAAACCACACAGAGAGGCCACACGGAGAAGAGATGTGCTCATTCCACAGTAAGAACTAAGGCCCAGACACCGAGACCCAGATGGAGCTGTGCCGGCCAGCCCCCCACGGAAGCCAATGGAGCACTGACAAGCCCCCCACCAAGCCCCTCCCAGCCGGCAGGGTCATGAGCAAGTATTGAAATGGTTGTGTTTTACGTCTTTAAGTTTGGGCATAGCATGTTCTTCTGCAAAGGAGAACCATTTTCTTTGGCTGAGGGATGATGGGGGGGTCTTGGAGCACCTCTTTCCTCTGAAGAAGCACAAACGGTCATTCTTTATAGTAAAATTGGCAAAGGTGCACCAGCAGCAAGCTCAGACTATGTCACCTGCCGGCGGGCAGCAGCGGTGACGGCCACACTGCACTCTGGCTACGTGATGGTGGGCAGGGACAGGCAGCCACATTTCTACCAGCACTTACCATCTGCCAGTTTACCCCATTTTACAGATAGGAAGGCTGAGGCCTGGGACTGTGCCGAGACTGCTCCAGATCTCACACTCACACTTGCCAGGGTCAGGATTGGCACCCAGATCCCACGTCAGGGCTCGGCCAAGGCAGGCAGTGTGAACACAGCCCCACCAGGAGCTCCGAGTCCCGAGCCACCTTCTGGGGTTCAGAAGCCACATGCTCACCAGACCTTCTCGTCCAGGATGAGCGGGACAGGAGAAGGGGTGCTCTCACCCTCTCAGGGTGGGTTGACACTTTATCCAGACCAGACCCCCCAGGCCAGCGACCACCCAGGTCAGGCTCCAGATCACCTCCCGCCCCAGGCCCACCAGGCTCCTGCATCTGTCAGGGATGCCAGGGGCCCCTCCTGCAGGCTCCTTGCAGGCCCTGAGGAGTCACTTGACTCTGAGATTGATTCCAGGAATCCTTTTGCTCCCATTACTATACTGCCTTCCCTGAGACCCCCTCCCCCAGCACTTTTTTTTTTATACTAAACTTTCTCTGAATTCACCTGATTTTTCCCATCTCCTTTACATTCTTTATGGCAATGGAGAAATAATCACCGCTTCTCCGGCAGGGTGATGGGAGTGTGCAATATTAACTGTAAATCAGGCAGAAATTGGTGGAAGGGGAAGGGTTTGATGAGGTGCAGAGACATTATATCATTTTAAAGCACTTTTCTGGTCTCCAGTAATCCCCATGTAAATGAAAAGGAGGCGACGTGCCTCTCTCAGAGGTTGCCTGGAGGAATGCAGAGAAATTGTTCCAGGAAGGAGGACACAGGGCAGAGGAAGGTTGGCTGGGGGCAGCCCAGGGCAGCAGAAATGCCCAGGGCTGTGCCCCAGCCCCTCCAAACCAGCCTGGGCATATGCCTCAGACTCATAATCCTGGCAGTGGCTTCTTGGAAGATGAGGACTCGAGGCTACACGGGGGGCGCCAGGGAGCAGGGCTATTAAACCACCTGCATCCTGTAGCCCAGTGGACTCAACCAGAAGGTGCCTGGAATGAACCAGGACTTGAGGGATTTTTCTGCTGTCAGAGTGACTGGGAGTCTCTACAGAACTTGGCAGAAGCTGAGGATACTGAACATCCCAACATGCCTAGAACACGGCCTCATTGCAAAAGGCTGCCCTTTCTAAAATGCCACTAGCTCTCCCTCTGTGCAGTCCTCCTGCAAAGAACATGATTTCCCTGAAAAATGACCATCTATGTAGACCCATCCCCACTGGGCCAGCTCACCAGGGAAAGGTTCACGACCTGCTAGGTTCCTTTCAAATCAAGTCGATTAGTCTAGGCCTACTGACTGATGGCTTAACTGAATTAGTGACCTGTGTTTCGTTCAGTCCACAGTGTCATTGATTGTAAAGGAACCATTGCTTCATAGACTAAGGAAAAAGTGCTGGGACTCAATGCCTTCTCATCCTTTAGAGTCTTACTTTATACTTAATGAAAGAGTTCTTTAATGCTGACTTAATCGTTATTATAGATCAAGGAATACTATAAGTGCAAAGAATATTGTAAGTGCAATGAATTGCTATCAGGGTCTAGCTCTTCTGATCATATTGTAGAGTGCTCAGTGTCCGCGCTTTCCCAGGGCTCATCAGGAATGTAAGTGATACTCCACTTCTTCAGAGGGTTCTGCTAGTGTTTCTGGAATTTTCTCCTAAGCCGTTGATACCCTTTTTGCTTTTGTGAATCTAGCTCTTTCTTGATCTTCCTAGAAGTTGTCAAATAAGTTTTGCAGGACTTATTCCCTTCTTCAAATGGCCATGGAATATTCTGCATGGAATATGCTGCTGGGGCCAGCAAAGACGCAGCATAAGCACAATGATCACACATGCTGGGAGGGTGGGAAGTGGGAGAGGGGTTTGTTGGGGAGGGCGGGCAGAAGAGCAGTGACTGGCAGGTGATGAGAGTCCTGATGGTAGGGGTGCAGAAGGGGAAGAAATAGCTCTCTCGGTATCCATGAAACATGATGGCAGAAAATTACCTGTCTGTATGGACACAGGCCCAGAGTGAGCGTGCACAGACATAACAGGGCAGCTCTGAGACCATGTCTGCAGACATGCCAGGGTGGTGCATGTCCCTGGGCTGTTAGGTTGGCAGATTTAGCAAATAAAAATATAGGATATAACATTCAATTTGAATTTCAGATCCAAAACAAGTCTGCCCAAATATTTCACAAAACAATACTATACTAAATTAAAAAAAAAAAGAGTAGATGACCTGAGATTCCAATTGAACTGGGCATCCTGTGTTGCATCTGGCAACCCGCTGCAGCAAGGCCAATGAGTGGCGTCATGGCCAGGATGCCAGGCCCCATCCCCGCAGGGCTCTGGTTGCCCTGCTGACTCTCCCCTCATGCACACAAGCTCAAGGCAAGGGAGATGCTGAGATGAGATGGCTGGCCTGAGTCCTCCCGGCAGTTTTATAGCCAGCCTAGACTCAGCCTTGGTTTGGCTCATTTACCACTCATGCTGCACTTAGTCAACGATGAGGTTGGGATAACGGAAGGGTTGGACCAGGCCCATGCTGGGGATCACAGTCAAGTAAAAAACAGACTTTCACAATGCAGGATCCAGCAGAGACACCCAGCTTGGAAGCATCCAGCATGGAAGCAATGATAATTGAGGACTCAGGAGGCTTCCCGGACAGGATGCAGCTTAGGTGGAACAGAGAGGTAGAAAGAGGTTTCCAGGCAATGGAATGATGTGTGCAAAGCAGAATAAACATGAAGATGTCAGAGGAGCTCTAGGAAGAGGGAGAGGTCCAGTGTGCCTGGGCCACAAGGTGCATCAGGAAGAAATAGTGAAATAACTACACTGGACTCCCGGCTCTGTAACTTCACATGCATATGGCCCTGGACATTTAGGTGCCACTCTGACTCGCAGTTCCTTAAGATCAAACAGGCAAGTCCTCAGCCTCAGAACTCCTGAGCACCAAACAGTACAATGAGAAAACCACTTCTGAGAGCTTAAGGACGATGAGGGATTTCAGACACGAGATGCACACGATCAGACTGCTTTAATAAATAACAGCAACAACAACAGTTCTGCCACTGATAGAGTACTTACTGCATGCTAAGCACTTTGTGATTATTAAAAATCACAATAACAGAAGCTACCATTGGGTGCCACATAGTACATGCAACACTGGCACTGGGTGCCAGACACGGCGATAAGCACTGTGTGCATTATCTCATCTGGTCTTCACAGCACCCCTTGGAAGCGGCTCTTATCCTCATGCCATAGAGAATGAGCCTGATGACACAACAACCAGATTTGCCCAAAGTCACACTCACGTCGGTCACAGAGCCGGGACCAGGATTTAGGCCCGTGGCCATCTCTTCCTGAGTAACCGAAACTCCTGGAAAGTCACAGAGGTTCCCTGGTATAGCATTTTCTGCAGCCTTTCCTGGGAGAAGGCAGAAGCCTAGTTTCTCCAAGCACAAAGAAAGGCTAGAATCAAAATTCCATGTGCATCCTAATTTCTGTGCATATTTTAAATGACAAATCAGGCTACAATTAGAGCGCCCCTAACCAAAATTCAAGCCACACGTAATAGGCTGCGGTCAGCTTCCACCCAGGGGTCAGCTCAGCTCAGAGAACCAAGTCTCAGTGGGAGGGTCTCTGAACTTGGGGTCCCCAGGGTATGCATTGTAAGGGACTAGAGGCAGGCGCCTGATTTCTCTGCCAAGTGCCTGCAATTACAGCAATTCTCGGTGCTGCAGACTCCAGGGAAAGAGTCATCTGTCGTTTGGTTAAACTGATTAGGAATCACTTTCCCTGTTTCGGCGACATTCCTGAATCTCAGCAGTGAGTCCAGTTGGTGCCCAAGTTTCCAAATCAACATGGATCTTAACTCTTCCAGGCACATCCCAGATGCCCTTGGCAGACCTGGCATCTTTGTTTCTCCTCCCTGCCCTCTTGCCAGGTTTACCCAAAACATGTGCCTGGGACAACAGTGGTGTTAGCCTTGGGCAAGTTTGGGAAAGGCTGTTCAAGAGCTTCTCCCCAGCCCCATTTGGGGTGGTGGTGTCCTCTGGAGCTGGACTGGGCTGGGTGCTGGCAGGTGGCCCATGGGGTGCCGAGGACTGGCCGGCAAGGAGATGGGGGCCCCGCTGCCCCAGCCTTCGTGGTGTGGCTGCTCCTCTGCCGTGCCCAGTGCTCTTCAGCAGCCCTTTTGCACAGCTTCTCACCTTGGTTGGAATATTATTCAGTTCCTGTCATGTAACAGCCTCAAAATGTCAGTGGTTTCACACAACACACATTAATTTCCAAATTCACACACCTGTAAATCAATCTGGGCTTGGCTGAGCTGGAGAGCCAAGTGAACCAGGCTGGACCCAGATGTCAGGGACGGGTGTGCCTCTGGGCACACTCCAATCCCAGGCCCAGACCACAGGGGCAGTGGCCCACTGGAGCACACTCTTTCCAGAGCAGACCACAGGGGCATATCCTAGGGCCTCAGCGCCAAATTGACAGTCACTGTTAACCACACTCCAAGGCCAAAGCAAGTCATCTGACCCAGTTCATCACCAAAGGGGCAGGGGACACACACCACCCTCTGGGGCTGCAGGGGCTGCATAGTCACATGATAAAGGGTGCGGGGTGTATTCTAACCCAGGGAGGGGGAAGGAGCCAGAGCAACAAAAACAACAGCGCTGGGTCGCACCGGCACAGCTGCTCCTGAGGTCTGCTGCAGGGTCAGCTGGCACGCCCGAGTGCAGGAGGCCGGACATAGGCCGCCAGTGTGCACACATCCGGAGCTGCCAGGAACATCGTTCCTTCCAGAGAGCACATGGGACCCCGCTGTGACCCTGTGACCTCCCTGGAGTCATGAACAAAATGCCAGGAGCCTCTGGTTTACAGGACAAAGGCAGCAGGCTACTCCCCTTGGCTGGCCCTGCAGAGCCGGTCTTCTAGGAGACGGGTTCCGACCCTCATACCCAGAGCCAGAACCTCGCCTGGTTCCAAGAGGACTCCTGTGGCTCAGCTGCCAGGATGACACAGCCCACCTCACCGCAAGGATCTGCCACACGCTCGAGTCTCGGCATAGGCCAGAGGGGGCAGGCCAGGCCTCTTATCACTACCCCTTGTGTGCACATGGGGAAACTGAGGCCTAAGAAAGGAAAGGCACCACAGAGTCAGAGGCCAGACTCCCTGTCTCCCTCCTCAATATTTTTCCAACGTCCAGGGGAAACCGAGCGCCCAAGCGTCCTGGTCCCCTCTCCCTCACATTTATCTGCCATTGTCATAGACTCTCCGAGAATCTGGGCAGAAGCTGCTGGGTCAGCCGTCTGCTTCTACTTGAGAGGAATGTCATTTTCCCAGGGAGGTCGAGTAGGGAACAAAATCCGGCCCAGGAAGACGGGCACAGTTCAAGAGAGCCAGGACCTATGCGAGGCCGGCCTGGGCCGGACTGACGGAGAGGCCTGTGAGCTTCAGCTTCCAATTAGCACCCTCAGCTCTTACAGCTGCCGACCGACAGGGCTGCTGAGCAGCTGGAAGGGAGCAGGCTGCCGGTCAGCTGCTGAATGAGCACTAATTGGGTGTCAAGCATGCCAGGGCCCACCGGCTCCCCTCATCTCCCCAGCAAACTCTGGGAGACCACCACAGAGAGCCGAGGGGCGGAAGGCAGCTAATTGGTCCGGCCTGCCCAGCAACCCCTTTCTCCACGTTCTGATGCCCTGTCACTCCCTTTGTCTTCTGTTTTGAGGGCTGGGGAGAAATTGCCCACATCTGCTGAGAAGTTTCCTGCAAACCTCGGGGTGGGAGGGGGCTTCTTTTAAAAGAGCCTCTAGCAGAGACATTGGCGCTCTTCCCACAAGTGGTTCCTGTTGTGCTGACGGGGGGGGGCTGTGGGGACAGCCCTCCTACACACGCCTCCACACTCCTGCTTGTCTGTATTTTTAGACAAGAGTTTCCAAGTCACCCAAAGCTAATGAAATGCTTTTGTTGCCTTTTGCCTGGTAGCATCACTGTTCTCATAGGGGGAAAGACTATTAATAAGACTTCATTTTTTCCACACTTGAATGAGAAGAAACTAGACTTACCTTAGAGGAAGCAGGCCGGGATTTGAACCAGCGTGTGGGCCAACACACAAATGTCAGGTGACCCTTGTTTTAAGTACACCTGACACCAATGAAAGAAGGCTGGAGTTTCTTTCACACATGTGGTCAAGATGGTATTCTGAGATGTGAAGCTCCCCAATCTGTGGTTTTGCTCTCCTGTACTTTCCCAGCTCACTCCCACCCCAAGCAAGGCCTCAGCACTGTGCTCATTGCAAAAGAAAAAGAAAAACAGTGACTGCCTGTCAGTCTCTCTGGGTTTTCAGTTCCTTAGGGAATGGGACCTTCTCAGGCCTGGACAACTATCTTGGCCAGAAGCAGAAGGAGAGCTGTGCTTGACTCCTCATCCCTCCCCCGGTGGACCAGACAGAACCCACAAGAACAGAGAGCAGAGGACAGAAGGGAGCAGAGAGGACCCTTTCTGTCAGTCCCTCTGGGAAGGTCACCCAGGCAGACAGAACCATGAACTGCCCATCAATCACTTCCCACCTCAAACATGACCCAGAAGCTGCAGAAAGCCTCTCGGCCATACAGTAAGCCACAGAGGAAGGTGCTGTCGGCACCAAGAGGGGCCAAGATGGCCAAGAGGACCATCCCCTCGCTCTCCCTGAGAGCCCAGAATTGCACGTTTTTCCTGGGAGCCGGGATTCCAATGGAAGACTGGGGTTGTTTCCACCCCTCCTGCTCTATGAAGTGTAAGTTCAGAGTAAAAAACTCAATTTAGTAATGGAAAAAAAAAACTTTTAAGGTAATCTGCCTTACACAGCTGAAGATGTCGATATGCCCTCTGTGGTCCTAAGACATTCTTAAATCACCTTCTCGGAGAAGGCTATCTTCACCACGCTGTCTAAAATAGCCACCCTCCATCCAGTCTCTACCCTCTTAGCTGCCCTTTCTCCACAGCATTCATCATTATCTGACATTACACCAGATATCTGTCTACTCACTCATCGTCCTT
This sequence comes from Scalopus aquaticus, assembly GCA_004024925.1. Classification (NCBI taxonomy): domain Eukaryota; kingdom Metazoa; phylum Chordata; class Mammalia; order Eulipotyphla; family Talpidae; genus Scalopus; species Scalopus aquaticus. The sequence goes on along the minus strand of PVIJ01012137.1, from coordinate 4,466 downwards.
TCTCTTGAGGGCAAGGATGTTGTCTGTGTCGTTCACTGTTGTACTTCAAATGCCTGGAAGAGGGCCTGGCACACAACGTCTCCAGGAGCAGGTGAATGAGCAACGCACTGCGTCCTCCCTGCTGACACCTGCTGGCCAATGGGATATTGCAGCCCAACTCTATTAAACGCTGCTTATCCAGGAGGAGGAAGTGCTTGCCCGGTACTGTTGAGTGATGGGACTGAGAAACTCCACGTATAGGAGAAATTGTCTGGACTTAAGAGGTCCTAAGTTGGGGGTAGAAGAGGGGTCGGGATGAAGTATGAGTCTAGTGAAGAAAAAGGAAACATAAGGTGGAGACTTTGACTCTGAGTGTGGCCTCATTCTGCAGAATTCTTCCTCCCATCTATTTTCCTGTTTCCCCTCTTTGATTTCAATTCACTTCCCTCAAATTTGTAGTGAATTTAAGCACCAGGTAAGGAGAGAGAAGGTAAAGAGAGGGGACAGTGCAAGAGAAGTATAAGCGAACCCCCGCCAGAAGCATTGAAGACCTAATGAAGGAGACAAGATAGAATGAGTTTGACGTGACCTCTCACATCCACAGCGCACTCGGGGCTGCTAAGCGCTTTCCCATGCATTTCTCCACTGGTCCTCCCGATGACCTGTCCTGGCAAGCAGGAGCCATTCCAAGCCCCACTTTACAATAAGGAAAGTCAAGCTCAATGAAGAGAGTGACTTGTCAAAAGTCCTCCACCCCTAAAGAGTCGTAGCAGGGCCAGAACTCACACCCAAGTCTTCTCTGGTGTCATAAAGCTGGTATTTTAGTTCAACACTCTTAGCCATAGAGTTTTGCTAAAACTTTCCCTTGGGAGATGAGGCACATGCTAGGAAACACACAGTAGGACCACACAACACCAGCACCTGCAACTCCAGGAGCCCAGCAGCAGAACTCACCCCATCCTCTGTAAAGCTTTTACTACAGTTACTTTCCCATGGCGGGAACTCTGATAAAGTGGGGGAACTTCGAGCTCTCCAGTAGGGGTCAGAAAGCCAGGTCCTCCCCATCAGGGCAGCCACACCCTGGTCTTTGTAAGAGGAAACTGCTGACTGCACCCCTGGGAACATTTGCCCCAATTCATTTTCAAACCACTTGCAATTATCAAACTGTGCTCCCTCGAGTTGACCTTTAGCTGGGGAACAGCTATATTTAGAGAAAACCAGCCCTTTGTAATTACCCCCACTCAGATTACTTAAAGGTCGGCTGCAGATGTGACAGTTTGATCCGTGGGAAGGTCTGTTTCCAGGATCCTTGGATAATTATTCAAACCAGACAATAATTAGCAAATGCTTTCTGCAAATGAATCCATGCTGTTGTTCAGCCCCAGAAGGGAGCCCAGAAGGCTCGCCAGGCCAGAGCTGACCCCTAGAGATACAATAACAACAATCTTCTCCTGCACAGTTTACAAAGCCCTTCAAATCTCACCTCATTGACTCCCGTCACCCTCAGATGAGCTAGACATCCCTACTTCACAGATGAGGAAACTGAGGCTCAGAGAACTACAGTGGACTTGCCCAGAGTCACGTAGTTGAACCAAGACTTAAACCCAGGTCTCCTGATTCCAAATCTCTTACTCTTTCCTAAGAAAATCCCTCATTCAGCAAATATTCATCGAGTGGGTGTATCAGGCTACGGAAAGGCAAGGGAACACCTTGAGTGGTCCTCAGTGATCAAAAGCGTGGGCTACTGTGAGAGAGCTGAACCTACAGGCCCCTGGAGCCTTCATGCAGTGGACTGCATGAAGCCTCCATACTGGGAGAGGAAATGCATAAAACAAGTCACAGGCAGCCCCCATTAACACTTATAAGTCATGAAGTAATGAAAGGTGCGTCTCTGCACCCAGTGTGAAGCAGGACTGAGAGGTGAAAGGCACACCCCAAGCTTGCTCACCTGGGTTTTCAAGGATGCTCTTGGAGTCCCACGCTTGCGAGAGACCCATAGAAGGACAGAGTGGGCAGGGAGGTCCCTGAAGCCCACCTCCCTTCCCATTAACAGCTCTTTTACATTTTGAGCTCCATTAAAGTAAAAGTCCATGATTTTTAAATATAAAAACTATTGGTGTATATACTTAATCATAGCTTTATGGTTAAAGGTATTTTTAAAGAACCATGAGTGCTGATTTTACAATGTCTTAATGATCAGGAAAAAAAGAAAAGATAATCATCCATAGTGTCATTAAATAAACTATTTAGACTGATGAATCATCAGATTCTAATGAGATGACATAATGATTAAAAATAATATTCATGTTGATAACTGACAGCTATTTAGGATTTACTACATGTTAGGGACTCCTCTAACTAATTCATTTCCTGTCCCTACAATACTGTGCATTGGGTGATATGGGTCCTAATATCATCCCCATTTTATAGGTGCAGTAACTGAGGACCAGATAGTGCGCAGGTGATTCCTACACGGCCCTGTGCTAGTCATGCTGAGGGACAGCACCTGCACAAAGGTCAGAGCGCAGACTTGCAGAGAAACAACAGCCAGTGTGAGAGATGGGGTACCGGCCAACTTCAGGCTCCATCTCAGGCCCACAGGGAGAAGCCACCAGGTCAGTAGGAACTTGGACACCTCTCAAATCTGATTATAATCCCCTGGTGAGTTGAGGCTGGGCTGGGAGCTGCTGGGGATAGTTTGAGTGACCACTGAGTCCCCTTCTATTTCACAGGTTCTGTTTAGTTTCCATGTTGTACATTTGGGGATGAAGGATCTTTCGAACAACCCAGGTTTTGAGATATCGTGCTCATGAGAACACACAAAGGTGGAGAGGGGTTGGTGACAGTAGCTTCCTCATATTATCGATGGAATCTCCATTGGGGAGATAGTAACACCTCTTGCAAATGTGAGTGTGAGGTTTGTCTGTGCTGGGGACAGGGGAGAGAGAGAGAAAGTGGCTAAGTATAATAAACAGGATAAACTCCACCATAAAGATATTGTGTAATTCTTTAGGGAAGATATTTATCCAACACTTCAGAGGCACTAATTTATCTACCAAAAATATGTATTTTCCCCATTTATTATAGCAGATTTCCATTCTTCTATTCATGATGCAAATCCCCAAAGCCCTGCCCCATCTTCATGCCTTTTTGTCTGCTGAAACTTGCTCAGAGTTGGCCCCAGGCTGAGCTCTGGAGACACGCGGGGGAAAGGCAGGCATGGACCCCACCGTCCAGGGCCATGCTCTCTGGTGCTGTGACCATTAGCCACATGTGGCCATTTAAGTTTAAATGCATTAAAAGTTAATTACATTTAAATTTCAGTTCCTCATGTTCGAGTGTTCAATGCGTGGACAGCATCGTGTCCTCGAAACACAGAGCAGACAGAACATTTCCATCATCACAGAAGGTTCTAGGGGAAGTGCTGGGAGCTGTATCGGGTGGGAAGCAAGCCTGCTTTAATTACTAGCTGTTCTGTATGGTAATGGTGGCCTGTCTTTCTAAGCTGTCGGTAATTCTGTTTTGTTACCCAATGCATGCTGGCTCAGCTCAGGTTAGTCTGAAGCATGAGGTAGAGTACTTCTCAGATACATTCAGAGCTTGGTAGCAAGAGAGTTTTGGGGGGACCTAATGTATGGACACAACCAGATGGCGATTTGCAGCACACCTGCTCATATTGAGCCCATATTGCCGTACATGTACATGTGGACTCACACACACACACACACACACACACACTCTCTCTCTCTCTCTCTCACACACGCACGCACGCACAGGCACATTAATGTGCACACTCAGACACTCTACACACGTGACTTTATATGCAATCACATCCAACTATTAATCATGCGCATGCACGTGCGCACACACACACAACACACACACGTACACACACGGGGTTTATACAAATGGGTCCTGAGCTGCCGCTGGCTTGTCACACGATTGAGTTGGCTACAGTTAAGTTCTGTGGCTTTCTGCTATCCTGATATGATACAGAAACAGATGTGGGTCAATTTTTCTTGCATTTTCCAGATTCAAGATAAATGCTCAGGAGCGCCTTGAAACCCTGTCCTTGGGAGCCATTCATTCATTCGCTGTTCAGCAAACATTGACTGAGGGCCTAGAAGTCCACAGAATCCTAGAGGAGGGTTGGGAAGGAAACCACCAAAATGCCACCGTGAGAATCAGCCTCAAACTGGGGAGGGGAGGGTGTCCTCGCAGAGGAGCCAGCGCCCCCTCACCCTGGGGCCCACGCACCCACCACCCCACAAGTCCCTGCCAAGGACTCTGGGCTACCTGGAGTGGGGGAGAAGAGGGGTTTACATCTCCAGGGGACACCAGATGGTGTAAATTTGAGAGGTTCAGAGGTAGACACATCTGCTGGCCCTAGCCCAACCTGCTCCTCTTCTCACGAGCACCGTGGGCCAAGCCCACCTGCCAGCACCTGCCCCCAGCGATAAACATGCTCAGGTTCCCACTTTAACAAA
>PVIJ01012136.1:0-41762 GCA_004024925.1 Scalopus aquaticus | reverse complement strand
CAGGAGAGGTCTGCCACACCATGTGGGATTCTCCCTGGCCGGGCGTCGAACTCGCGTCTCCACTGCCGACAGCTCCACAGCGCAGCGCTCAACCGCTGCGCCACTGGGGAGGCCCAACCCTGAGTCCTTTCTAAGTAGGGAGGGAAGGCAGATACATTTGAGCCTGCACCTGCATAGCTGCTTTAAGCAATTCGTCCATGAAGCAGCCCCAAAGGAATGCTTCTGTCTAGGGAGCGGAAAGGCCAACTAGACGTCAGCAGATTCGCCGTGTCCAGACAGCCACAGGGACGAGCAGGGTCACTTAAGCCACTGTCCCTGGAGCGAATCTCCTACCGACTCGCCGCCCAAGGCTCCAACTCAACCCCTCCCAAAGCACCGGGTGAAGCACTCAGACTGGGGTTCTGAGTCCCCATATTTTCATTCCCATTTGGCTACACTACAGTGACGGTGGCAGTGATCCAGGCAGCCCCTCGAAGTCCCTCGCAGCAGGGACACATGCTATCCCTGGTGTGAGGCAAAAGCCCCAGTCAGACGCCCGCACCTGGGATACACCAGGTCTCTGCCATGTGCTTCTGTCGCTCCTGACTGTCCATGTCTCTTATTTTCTGCTCACAGTTCTCAGTGCTGTGTCTGATGATGTTGCTATTTTTTTAGAAAATGAAGTGAGTGCTGAGTGTGTGCCAGACACCGTCAGGATCTACATTCATTATCGGACGTCCCTCTCACAACTTTGAGATTGGTACAGTCCTGAGGCCCATTCCCTCCCTGCGTGCAGACGAAAAGACGGAGGAAGGTTAAACAAGTTTTCACGTCCCACACCAGTGAATGTAAGAATCTGAGTTCAAAGCCAGGTTCTTCTGATGGTAAATGTCACTCTCTCTATCACAACACTGTTCTCCAGAAATCTGCTCTGGGCTTGCAGTATCTCACTCTGTTTCTGGGAATTCAGCTCTGGTATCACACGTGCCTCACGAAGGGGCTGGTCGTCTCCACTGTGGCTCCTGGAGTACAAGTATTCTCCCCGTCCCCACACCCCCAGCACAGCTTCCCAGTGATTCTCACTCAAGGATGATGGGTAACAAACTGTGTTGGCAAGCGGGAGGGGGCACAAATGCCTGTTCTGCTGACCGACTGGCTACCCCGTTAGGCCTTCGGATCCGAGTTCCAGGGCCGCTGCTTTGTCTCCTGAAAGATGCTTCTTGCATTTCTTTTGACTGTGTCTTTATTTGGCGGGTTGTCATCCACCCCACTCCCCATGCACATTCACGGCATGTTTCCCCCTTCTCCTCTCTGCCTACGCTGTGTAAATCTACAGGACGGAATCTGGGGGACGGATCCAAGCGGTCCCCCATTGTGGGACATCTCCAGGGACAGTCCACCTTGGAGGCCCTTTGAGTGATTTATCTCAGCCACCACTGCTGTAAGGCAAAGGACCTGGCGAAACCATTCTTTTTTTCAGAGTGAAGGTGGCCAACTTGGACAGACTGTACCTCTCCAGCCCGATCATCGCCTATCAGAACAGAACCTCTCCAGCACCCAAAATCTGAGACCCAGTCCTCCTTGGGAGAGCGCAGCTGCGTGCCCCCAGTGTCCACCTGACAGGCATTTCCGCCTTGGAGGCAGCACCAGCCTCTGCTGTCCTGTGGCCGGTTTCCCACTAATACGCTCATATTTCATCTGCTTTAGCATTTTGCTTTCCCGAGCCTCTTAATCCCTCATAATTGAATATATTTTATGCTGATGAGCTGTGGTGTTAATCACGCCTCTGGGCCATGCCTAAAGGGACATTTTATTTCATTCTTTCTTGGGCCTTATGCCAACTTGTACTTTTCTCCATCTCTGGGGAATAGTTTCTCTCCACAAGGGTGGGATGGGAGTTGGAGGTGAGGAGGGACTTCCTGACTTGCAGTCTTTTGAGGTCCCGGAACCAAGTGCTAAGAGAATCACCTTAAAGAGTGATTTTTTTTTTCAGATCTGAATAATCAAAATTCTTTTTAATTTGAATTTTATTTTTTCTACAACTTTACTCATATAATTGAGATATAATAGTGTCTAAGTTTTTTTTTTGTAATATATATTTTTGTTGTTATTTATGTCTTTTACATTTTGCATTCCCCTTGGGTAGCCCACCACCAATTCACCCGTGATCCATCTCCATGGTCCCTTGTGTTCTTTTCTATTCCATTTTGTGCCCTTTTCTTTCCCTCCCTCCGCCTCCCTCCTCCCCCTCCCCCCCCACTGATTGTCTCTCTCCCACCCGGCCTCCCTATAGTCCTGTTATAAGTGAAACCATTCGATATTTTTCTTAAAGAGTGATTTTTAAGAATAGAGACATTTTTGCTTTCTCTGTCAGCTGAACACTTTCAGTGTCAGCTGAACACTTCTAACCCGGAGCCTGGGGATAAACCAACTGATGCCTGATTCTTCCCCAAGAGGAGAGGCTGAGAGTGTCAATTCTCCCATCCCAGGGGGCTTCTGCGTGCTCTTGGGGAGACAAGAAGGGAAGAGGACAAAATGGGGGAGGACAGAGATTTACGACCTGACTGGCATTGCTAAGACACGCGCACACACAGCAGAGCTGCTCCCAGAGTTGAGGATGGAGACTCGGACTGCAAGGCCCTGAGGATCTGGCCACCACAAGCTTTCCCAGCGGCCACACAGCTCTGCCTTGAGCATCGTTTCCCTCAACGTCAGAGCCGGGATTTGGTTAAATTAAAAATGCATAAAGCCACAGCCTTGTTTTCTTTCAATTTTAGTGCTCACAGAACTAGAAAGGATTGATATGCCAGTAATAGCAGACAAGAGGGAGAAGAATTTATGACCCCAGAAGTGCTGAGGCAAAGCAATAGAAAGAAGCATTTAAGTCTTTCTATTAAAGTAACTCATATTAAAAAGTAATAGAAGCTGGGGTGGCAGAGGCCTTACTTATTTCATCAGTGATGCCAACAGTCAGCAATTTGTCATGGCTGGAGAACAGGAAACAATCGTCTACCCCATGAATGAGTTCAGTGCAGCCTGTCAACAAAGAGCCAATCATAATCTGGGAACAGTGGGGCAGACAGTTTAAAGACTCAGGTGGAGGAGGGCGCGCGAGACAGTGGTGTCCACGTCTGGGCTGCAGAGAAAATGGAACTTGGATTCCTGTCAGAGTCCGTTCAGGCGGCTGAAACAGAGACCAAAGACTGGGTATTCTGGAGGCTGAGGTCCAAGATCACTGAGCTGGCAAATTCGGTTCTTGATGAGGCCCCTCCTGAGCGCCACCTTCTGGCGTAATTGTACCATGGAGGCAACTTCACTCTCCAGAGTCTCTCTGATAAGGGCACTAATCCCAGTGTGGGCATTGCACCCTTATGGCCTCCCAAAGACTCATCTCCAAAAACCATCGTATTGGGGATTAGGGTTTCAACATATGAATTTGGAGGAGGAGGATACCAACACACAATCCAAAGCAATTTCTCTTAAGGGCCAAAGTTCTAAACTAGCCAAGAAGAAGAGAATTCAGCCGTTACTCTTAGTAAGCTGGAGCTGGCTTCTTTCCAAGTGAGAACCCGTGGGAAGTAGGGGCCAGCAGTAGTAGGCTTTATTCCCTGTGTTTTCACAACTCTCCTTAGCAAGGAGAAGGAGGACTTAGGTGTGAACACTTTGATCTTTTCTTCTATCTTCAAAACCACACCTCTCCACAGCTCCTCTCCTCAGAGAGAGGAGGGGAGGGGCTAGATATGAATGAAGCAGGAACAGGTCTCCCTTAGTATTAGCTTCTAAAAAAGGCAACAAAAAGACCTCCTTAATCTGACAAATGTGTCCATTTAGCATCCTCTCATTCATTCCCTGCTTCACAGATGAGTTCCTCGACCCTGTATGTACAACCACTGACCCTTTGGCCACTTTCTCCACTCACTGCCGGAGTCCCTACGGATGGGCATCCATTCTGCTGGAGTGGTTTCTGCCAGGTCACCAATGGCTCCTAGGCAACAAGTCCCAAGGCCTCTTAGCATTATTTTGTTACTTTTAGTCCTATTGCTGCTCCTTGACATTCTTTTTTCCCTCCACTGACCTTGGAAACAGTATCCTGGTTCTACTTCACACTCATTACCCAACACTCCCCTCCCTCCTCAACTCTAACTGTGGGAGTTTCTCAAGGTATAGGTCTCAGTGCACAGTTCCTCCATCTCTTTCTGTACCCTCTTCCAAAAGTCTGTCCTCATTCACAGTTTCAGTAATTACTCCCACAGAAGAGAAGTAGCTGACCAGGCTGTGAACCTAATGAGTGTCCTTGTGAACATTTTATTATTTTGCTGTGTGCCATTTTCCCCATATCCAGTAAAACTGTAATGTTGTGTGATGTTCCTTCTCTCTGACCTCATCTTAAGTTGTTCTCCCAAACTCCACCACCAACATCATCCCCACTGCAAGACACACATGAACACACCCACATCTTCCTGGCACGGAACAGTGTGCCCGCATCCTAAGGGCTAGGTCCCAGGCTCAGCCTTCTCAGCTCAAGGGAAGGGAAACCAGAATAAAGCACACATGTTTACAGGTTGAAATAGAAAATAAAGAAATAGAAGGGCAATCAAGGGGAAAGTCCCAGGGTGTTTTCTTGTGTTTCAATGACCATTAAAGAGGGGGAACAAGAAGAAAATACCAACACTTGAGACCTCTAAACAAATGTCCAGGTTCTTGGAAGAAGAGATCAAGGAAGGTGGACCTGGTTGAGAGAAATTCTACAGATAACCCAGAACATACTATTAAATTCCACCATGGGAAACTTTATCTCCATTATCTTTTGCCATCATTCCCTCCCACAAGTTTTCAACTAGAAAAAATTGAGTTGGGTTCCCAGAGAAGGATAGGAGTTGAGAGGTCCCAAATAATTAGAAAGTCAAGGAGGACACAACCCACCAATGGGCTGTGATGTTTACGTGAGCATCTTCAATACCAACTGCAAATGAGGAGGAGCATAACTGTCTATTGCCTCGTTATTGCTCTTGGGTACTTCCCCTCATCTGTTGATGACTTCAGAACCTGGATATTTCATTACTACTGCAACTGTAACCACTACTTCTACTGTCATTATTCTTAGGGATTCAATATCCACATTAATGATCCATCTAATACTCTGGCTCACCAGCTTCTTAACCTCCTTATCTCTAATAACACGGCCCTACCCCACCTCAGCCCACAATCACATGACCACACCAAGACCTTAGTATCAACAGAAACTATACAACCTTCAAAAACTCCGCTTCAAACATCACACACCCTTCTGCCTTCTCCCACACACTCTAGAAATATGCCCATTTTGATATTTCTATAATCTCATTTTACAAACTCATTGACTGTTGTTTTTGTTTTATTCTACATTGTTCTTATATCCTCACCAAGGTGGCAAATGAAGAGCGGGGATATTTAAGTATTTGGGTTTTCAATAGTAGGTATGGAACAAAAGAGAAACAGACTTGGTGTCTGGCTTGGGTGACTAGTCTCAACAACTGAAACAGGCAAAGCATATTAAGGAAGAAAGGAGGAAATGATGAGTTTGGCTTTGGAAATGTTGAGTTGAGGCGTTTAATGGATTTCCAGTAGGCTCTGGTTGTATATAAGAGTGAAAATAGAAATTAGGCAGGCGTCAAGGTATAGGTCTTCATTATCTTTCCGTTACATGACAGTAGGCTCTCTTTAATTCATCTCCCTGCTTCATGCATGCCCCTTCCAATACACCCTGCATTCAAAAGCACAAAATTCAACCTGTCACTGACCTACTTAAGACATTTTACCATTTCCTATTGCCTTCAAGTTAAAGTTTGAAGTCTAGCCGCTGGTACACAGCCAAGTCTAATTTTCCAGCCATTCTGCATTTGCTTCCAGTTCACTAAACATGAAGTACCTTTTTCCTGCATTTTCTCTCTAATAAACTCCTATTCATTCTTTAAAACTCAACTCAAATGCTGCTTGTTAGAAAGGCAGAATCTTTGTTTCTGCCTCTGTGCTCCCACTATTATAGCTTACAGCACTTACCACTCTAAAAAATTCTAGTAAGCTTCCCTCACCCCTATGAAATGGCTACTCTAGCCTGGGAAAATAAATATTTCAAAATTAATGGAAAATGACAGCATATTTATACAAAGTTATTATAAATTACTACAAAAGGAAAATCAAATGATATTTTAAATATTGCAATTGGTGAAACTTTTTCCCCAAAATTAAGTAGAAGAAAACAATAACACCTCAACTGGGCTAAATATCCCTAAATAGGCATTCGCACATATGAAAACAATGCATATGAGAAATACAAAAACTGAGAGCAGAAATGTACTCCAAAAAAGTGATTAAACTTGGAAATTAGTTCAAAAAACAAGAAGTGAAAGCAAGCTAAATTACAATGTATCCAAGGGATAATATATTTAAAACTAAGAGATACATTAAAGAAAGACCCCAAAAATGACAAAGTACTTTTAAAAATAAAAAATAATCCATATAGAAGATAATCAAGTTATCCGACACACATAATTAGCATCTCTAAAGAAGAAAAAACAGAACAAATGTTAAAATCTGTCATCCAAGAAAACCTCCCCCCCCAAAAAAAAATAAAAGACCTGAATCAGCAAACTGAAGCATTCCAGCACATACCAGGAAAGCTCAACTTCAAGACCTATCCAGATCAAACCTAAACCTTTCCTCATGGTTGAAAAAACTATCAGTTTCCTGATAGTTGAAAGAAAAAAACTGAGTCAGATTCTCAATTTCTGCCAACATTGCAGCAGTATGTTCAACAAAATCAAGAATGTCAGCAAAGGATATTCTATCCAAGCAAGCATCCTTCAAAGTTTAAGATGGCCAATGTCAAATGGCAGGGCGACATGTTTTAACCATGCAATAACAATGGTGGGGGGATCAGTACTCAGAACTTCTTTCTGAGGAGTCTGCTGGAGGTCAAGCTTCAGTCCACAAAGGATGTCTGGGAAACTTCCAAAAAAAAAAGAGGCAGTGCAAGTACTGGTGATGTTTAATGGCTGCTCTAAGACCAAAACCACAGTGGATCCAGGGTGGAAGATCACATACAAATGTTACATGTCTTATAAAAATAAATACAATGCAAATTCTAAAAAGAGTGAGAGATAAAGAAGAAAGTCAAACTCATAGGTAGTAGAGAGATGGGGGAAGTTTACACTTAAGTCTGCCATCCAAGAGAAGCTTAAGTGGGGAAAACGAGAGTATGGGTGCCATGCAACATATAAAATACTGGAACAAATTTCTCAATTCTAAAAGAAATATAGAAAAAAACCAGCAAAGGACGCGTAATGGAGAAAAAATAGAATATAACAGGAAATACAGAAGAATATGAGAAAGTCATGACTAAACACATCAGTCACATTAATAAGTATAAACGTATTTAACTTATCTATTAAAATAAAGAGATTTTCAAGTCAGCTCAAAGAGCAAAACCCAATTACATGGTGAATACAAAAGATGCATCCAAAATGAAGTGATTCACTAACACTAAAAGTAAATTGATGGGCAAGTTGTATCAGGCAAATGAAAACAATAAGAAAGGTTATAATTCCAACATCAGACAAAGTAAATAAAATTCAGACCAGTGGTCTGGAATAGAAAGTACAGAGAGAATCCACATTCATATGAAGGGTTAGTGGATTATAAAGCTGGTGCCTCAAATCACTGAGGAAGGATTGATTTTTAAACAAATAGAGAAAGAACACCCCAAGTTCCTTTGAAAAAATGGTAAAATTGGCTTCCTTCTTCCTAACATTCAGAAAAAGAAATGCCAAATATACAAAAGATCTACAGGTAAAAGATGGAACAAACTGAAATGAAGGAAAAAAAAACTGATTCTTCATGTGAAGTAACAACTTTCCTATGGCAAAAAAATGTCCCTAAGTAAAATAGGCAAGTGACAAATTGGGAGATGAGAAGTATGACATATGTAACAGATAAAAGGCATATATCCCTAATGTATTAGTATTGAACATAAGTATTTTAAAACCTGATAGAAAAATCACAAAAGACCAAAAACAGAAAGGAAACTGATAGACATTAAAGGAAAATAAAAAGATGTGATAAACTGAATGCAATGCTGGGCCACTGACTGAACACCAAAAGAAAAGAAGAGCCATAGAAGACTTTGCTGCTACAACTGTGGAAATCTGAATGTTGGTTATATATGAGATAAATACGGTATTTTTGTTAAATGACCTGAGTTTCAGCATTATAATGTGGAAGAGTGTCCTTTTTCTTAAAAGAGAAAGAAAGCAAATGTGACAAAAAATGTTAAATATTGGTAAGTCTATATGAAGAGAATATGACTGCTTATTGTACTAGTTTTTCAAATGAATGGTTTACAATTTTTCAAAAGAAAATATTGGGGAAATGCTATTTTCTATTATTTTTTATTTTTAGATTTCTTTTTATTTATTTATGCATATAAGAACTAGGGTGTAAGCCAGAGATCCAGGGGATGAGAAGGTTCACTAGAGACAGAGTGGGGAGCAGAATAGGCGGATCCACTGAAATACAAGGCTGAGGGGAGCAGCAGGCGAGACAGGAGAGATCTGCTGCGCCATATGGGAAGCTCCCTGGCTGGGGAAAATTCAAGCCTCAGCAGTGATAGCATGATAGCACTGAGACTTGACCCCTAAACCACCAGGAAAGGCCGAAATGCTATTTTTTAAAGGAAAAAAAAAAAAAACTGATTTTTTTTTAAATATATATTTTTATTGTTATTTATGTCTTTTACATTTTGTATTCCCCTTGGGTAGCCCACCACCAATTCACCCGTGATCCATCTCCATGGTCCCTTGTGTTCTTTTCTACTCCATTTTGTGCGCTTTTCCTTCCCTCCCTCCGCCTCCCCCCTCCACTGATAGTTTGTGAAAATGTAACAATAACAAACAATCTTTTGTATCTGTCTATCACCTTCTTGTCTTACTGCCTCTACTCCACCCCCACCCTATTTTCTAAAGCCAGAAGCACTGCAAGCTAGTTCACTAGAACCACTTCCTCTTCTGAAACAATTTTTATACACAAAGCTTCTGTAAAAGACACAATTCTGAACACTTTTCCCCCAATAGGTCCAAGTTGCCCTGGGGCTAAATTTCAAACTCTTCATCCGGCAGGGCCATTATTTCTGAACCTGTTTCAAACTGCTGGCCTGTCATCTCCACATGCAAACTGCAGCAGCTTCCAGCTGAACTCATCATCGGCGCAAGTTTGCCACCTCCCTCCAAACCTGACCCTCCGCTGTGCTTCTAGTACAGTTAGTGGCAATGTGGATCCTCTCAGCCACCCAGCCTCTTCACATTCTCCTCCAAGTCCCCCATCTACTGAATCCACCCCCATCATCGATCTCTCTTGCACTAGGCCTGCATCATCTCTAATAAGCTCTTCCCTAGTAGATGGTCTCCCTGATATTCCACAACAAATGTTAAATAATTATCTGTGTATCAAGGGCAATGAGAAGTGAAGACCCTGACTCTGATGATTACCTTTTCTTCCCCCTCCCCCTTTTCCCAAACAGGCTTATAAAAAAGGTTGCTCAGAAGAATCACAAAGCCATGGTCACCTAAAGCCTTTAAGGAGAAGAATGCCAGAGAACTCTCTCTCTCTCTGTCTGTCTCTCTCTCTCTCTCTCTCTCTCTCTCTCTCTCTCTCTCTCTCTCTCTCTCGGGCTTGAATCCATTGTGCCAGTGGAACAAAGATTAAGAAACAAGCAAATAAATGAACAAATAACTCAATCGAAAAGCCCGCTATTCTAATTCCTGTTGCAGAGAGCAGGGGCAAAAGCCCAGTTGGAATATTCCAGCTATTTGAAGAGCACAGGCCTTGCTGGCCTCTAAAGCACTACTTGCTGCAATATGTCTGGCATCACGGTGCTCGTGTGACCACAGCGAGATGGACGTGTGCCCCATCTGGCCACCCACACCAGGTGGTGAAGACAGCTGCTTTAGAGCAGAGGCTGGCAAACCGTGACCTGCAGCTCAGATGTGGTTCGTGCCCTATTATTTATCGCCCACCAGCTAGGAATAGTTTTTACATTTTTAAGAGAGATTATATGCAACAGAGACCACCTATGACCTTTAAAACCTACACTATTAACTATTCAGGTCTTTACCCAAAAAGCTCACTCTAAAATCATATAAGCATGCATCTGAACCCCATTCCTGCCTTTCAATAGTTATGAGACCACAGGCAACTACTTAACCCTCTTCACGCCAGTTTTCTCTCTAAATTTGTAAATTAAACACCTACATTGATGATGTTTTAAGAATTAAGTAAACTAACGCTGATAACCAATGTAGTATATCTCTTGGTACATAAGTAACATAAATGTTACTTATAATTGTAATAGAGAAAAAATTATTACTTGAAACAATCACATCTGCCTTTTAAAGAAGACATAATTCATATTAGAGGGGATATAAATCTCTGTATAGCTCCCTTCCTGTGGCTGAGTTTAATGCAGGAGGATGAAAGGAAAGATGGAAATTTCAAAGCTCCTGCCAATTATTCCAGGCTGCTGAAGAGAAGTCTTGGAATTTTTAATTCGCTGTTTAGCAGAGACATCAAGGGGTCCTTGCAGATATAAACAGGGCCTCAGAGCTGAGTAGGGGGTAAGTTGATCTACACAATAAAGGAGAATGAATTTGAAAGGGAGAATCAGATTTCCTGTGGGTTCTTGATGAAAGATTGAGCACTTAAGCTACCCCCCCCCCGCCCACTGAACTCATAGAAATAGTAGAAAATGTAAAAGTAGAAAAATAAGTATATACGAACTCATGTTCAAAAGCAAGAGACACAAAGCTCAGTAGAGTGGAACATGGGAAGACATCCCTAAAAGGAAAAAGCAGAATTCTTTAGGTTAACTCATGTCCCAAGGCAAGAGTGGCATGGCCGACGTCTGAAAGCTCAGGATTCCTACCAATAGGATATTGGAATATCAGAATTACAGATAATGATAATGGCCAGATCACAAAGGCACGTGTCCAGTCTTCTAACTCTCTGATCCAAATCCTGCTCATGTGAATGGTGAAGAGACTGAGCAATAAATAGATGATCATTCAGAATGTCTACTGCCTGGACAAAACAGGAGGGACAGAGAGAGACAGAGACAGGGAGCTGGGGATATGGCACAGTTGACACGAGAAAGGCCATTCTATGCTTAGAAGAGGTAGGGTTACCTTTACCGGACTTTGGACTCATCCCGGTTACAAAGACAGGACAGAAGCATCATTCAAGTAAGTGCTGTAGTCACCAAAGATGGAAGAGGGGGCTCCACAGGATGCCATGATGTGAAATTCAGTATCTCTAAAGGCAAAGTGGGCTGCTGCCACCTTAACCCAAAATAAACCAGAAAGCAACACCCAACCGAGTGAGGGCTCTGTGGCCAGCATAAATTATCTGCCCTGACAAAAGGTGAAAAGAGCCCCATATAATCAGCAGGCCAATACCTAGCTGATAGAGTCACAGACTATCAACTATAGACTCTCCAAGAGCCCATACTGCTAGCAGCTGGTATAAAAAGACAAGATATTTTTATAATTGGGAGTAAAATTCCTTAGCAATCACCACTGCTTACCTGTGCTAGGTGACAAAGGCAAGCACTGAGAAAAGACAATTTGAGCCACAGGACCCATGTTGAAGACATTGGCAGAAAGAGGAAGTCTTTTTGGTGGTTACCATCAACACTGATGCTACTCCCAAGCAGTAGGTTTAATCTCTTTCCATTAGTGCCTCTCATAAAGCGGTTTGGTATTAATGAGAAATATCTCCCCACAGAGAGGATCAGTGAAAAAGGCCATTATCCAGGAGTTATTCAGTAGTAGATGGAGGGAGTAGACAGGTGGACAAACTTGGTAATGACCATATGCAGAGTCCCTAGCTCATGCTACTTGAATGGGGCTCTGGAATCTTTATATACTATATGGCAATCTTTCAGGATGTATAATGAACAGTTGCTCTCATTTTGTACTCAGTCGTATCAACAAAGTGGACCTCAGTTGAACCAATGAAGAACAAGGAGACACAGGCCTCCTCACACACTCTAAAGTCATAGCTAGCAATAAAGTTAGAGGCAGTTAAGAACCACCAACCCTATCCTCCAAAAAGGCACAGCAACTCATGAGGGTTCCACATACATGCCCAGGGATTAGCTTACCAACAACAAATAGAAGCAGAAGATGTTTAGGGTGCCATGACCCAGACATACTTCTATCTAAATAGAGTCATCAGTGGCATGACCAAAACCGTTGTCGACCAGACAGGATATAACCCAAATCAAACACTAAAATGTGGGGTACAAGTGGTTCTGATGTTTTTCTCAAGTAGATGGGCATAATATTAGGACCATCACACAGATGCTCAATTTGAAAGAGCTCTATAAACACAAATAAAAGTTGATTTTTCATAGGAAGGTAGCTAAAAACTAACAGCAATAGTTTGACTGCTTAGAAGTCTAGAGACCATCTCCAGAACCTTGAAGAACTTACTAGAAACTCCAGATAGCATGTGTGTCTGATGTGAGTGCAATGAAAGGTGCTACAGAATCAGGTAGCACTGATGATAGCGAATCAACACAAGACTCCCTCATGGCACCAGTCTCTATCCCAACCGAAGACCTTTGCTATTCTGCCACTCACAGGAAGAAGGCGTTCATGAACCACAGCAGGCAAGGCTGTGTTAAGAGGCTGAAAGTGGGAACGAAGATAAACCAAACTATCAAATAACACAATGAGTATATACTGGACCTACTACTCGGAAAAGGGCACATAGAGTGGTACTTCTGCCAAGAGTCCATCCTAGCATCAGGTAATTCTGGGCCCAGGCAATAGTGCTGGATCCCTGGACTTCTGGTTGCTTAAAAAGTCACTCCCGAGGAGCTGTCTTTCCTTCTATCACATGAGAGAGGCTTATGATGGTGAGGAAAAGGTTCCTGAGTGAGGACACAGCAGTTTGTGCTCTCAGGACAATTCCCAGGATTTGGCGGGAGTTAGACCAAACGGAGAAAGGTCTCTGCACAAAATGGTGACAGAGAGCTGGGCAGTAAATGTGTACTGCTGAGATTCCCTAGCAAAGATGTGCTCGACTGGTAGCTGAGATGGAAAGGGACAGGAAGGACAATGTTGACTGGACTGATAGCCACATATGTCTAGAGTGGATGTGTTACCGTTGCCCAATCCCTGAGAGGAGATCAGGGGTCAGAGAAAGACAAAACAGTATCAATTAACCATCCCCAGAAAACAACTAGATTCAAAAATTGCTATTCTTTTGAATTAACCATACCAGGAACTAAAGGGTGAGAATGTTAAGACTCTAAAAGTACCTCATCTGAAAAGGTTCATTCTTACTCCCTTTCCTTTGGTGGGGGAGGGAGATTCAAAAGAGATAATTAAAAAACAAAGCTCTGATTTTATGCATATCGCAATTGACGGAGGAAAGGCACCCTCAGAGGTCATGGACTAACATGATATAGCCAGGACCCCAAGCAGCATAGTTTTTCCACGTATATGAAATCCTGGAAGATCTTTGCAAAGTCGGGCACCACCTTCCTGCGTACCGGTCATTGAACACCCGCTCAGTAGGCGTAAAGCAGCGGCTTTCCTTGACCAAGGCCACCCGAAGCTCCGAGACAAATCAGGCATGACCCATCATGGCCTTTCTTCATGCCTCTCCAAAAGATGATGCCACTCAGAAGCAGCAAACATAATGCCACAAATGGAAGCAAGACCGAGACAAACACACAGAACAAGAGCATCATCAAAAGCGGCGAGAAAACACCACCACGGGTGGCCGGGAGTTGCAAGGCTGGGAGATTGAGATATAAGCTGCTACTGTTTGCCTGGATGCAAGAGGCACCGTGGGGCCTCAGGTCTTGAGCTTGAAAGACTTCTAGATTCTGATCAGTCACATTTTCCATACTCTGAGGCAAGAAAGCAGTTTCTACAGAAAGCTCCCTGAGAGGGGTCTTGTCAGAGCTCCAAACGCCTCTTGTCCTCCTCCTCCTCTGCTGAGGGCCTGGAACCCTGTCAAGCCCCTGCAGGATGGGTCTGTGAGAGCACGGTTCTCGGTGCTCCTGCCGAGCCTCAGATTTGGTGTCAGTGATAACAATGATCAGATAGACGGTGCTCAAGTAGCTCATCATGGAAGCCAGCCCCCAAGATGGCCCAAATGCTCCTGGCCCCTGGGCCTCCGGTGAAATTCCCTGTGGTGTGCAGGACTGTGTAACCAAGAAGATATTGCAGAAATGCCCATGTGTGATTTCTGAAGTTGGGTTATAGAAGACCTGGCTCGGCCATGGATCACTTGCTCTGGGGGAAGACAGCCGCCACATCACAAGGACACCCAAGCAGCTCAGCAGAGGGTCACCTGGTGAGAACCTGAGGCCCTCGCCATGCGCTGGCACCGACAGGCCAGCCAAGTCAGACAGCATGTGGGAAGCAGACCCCAGTAAAGTTTCCAGATGACTGCAGCCCCGGGCAACATTGTGACGGCAGCCTCAGGACACACCCTGCGCCAGAACCACGCAGCCAACGGGCTCCCAATCTCCCGACCCACAAACACCATGAGGGATTAAAAAAAGATGTGTGTTGTTTTGTGCTAGGCTTCAGGGTCATTTCCTACATAGCAACAGACGACTAAAGCCACCTAGAAAGCAAGCGAGTAGCTTATGAGACGCAGATGAAACGCACAAGATGTGTGAGGGATAGAGGATGAGCAGTAAGGAGCTTGTGAGACAGAGAATTTATCAGACCTGCTACATAGAGGTCAGTTAGCCACCTGCAAGACCTGCTAAAGGCATACAGCAAATGGAATGCATGAAACAAGTAAGAGTGTTCCTTGAAAATGGGCAGAAAGTGGTGGAAAGAACAAGTCCTGATTATACCACCGCTGGGCTGACAGCTGGGTCACCCGTAGTCAGCAATCCACTGCTTGACACCCATACAGTCTCATTTTGGCCCCAAGTGCTCTGTGCAAGAAATGCAAATACCATTCGTGGCTGTTCTGAGAGCTAAATGGCAAACCTGAGCTGCGACCAAGCACCCCTGGTTTTGTTCTCAGAGAGCAAATGCAGGCTTTGTCCACGGGTCCTTCTATGTTTCGGGCCTTTGTACCCAAATCTCAGTTCGGAGCCTCGCAACCTGCAGGAAGGCTGCTAGAGGGAGAAAGAGGAGGGACACAGAAGAACTGTGTCACCCTGGTTTCAGGAAGAATGTCCCTCCACTGGCTGGCCCCCAAGCTAAGTGAGTTAAGCTGGCCTGCCCCTCTCCCCCTGCATTGCTCCTGGTGTTTTAAAAGGGGTCACCTGAGAGGAGAAAGCAAACATTGTACAAAAAATAACAATGATGTAAAATATATAAAAATAAATTATATAAAAACATTGCACAACCAACTAACAAAATAAAAGAACTGGAGTTCGAACCCCCAAGTAAATAAATAAATAAATGGGTTAAGTAAACTACGTTTCGAGCACCGTGATTTGGCCTGTGGCCTTCTGTTCTGAGGTCCCTGAAACAACTTACGTGGTAGAGAACACAGAAGCGGCCACCAAATCTGGGGGAAGCCACTCACTGCCTGGGCCTAGGTTTTCTCAGTTTCAAAAATGGAGCTAGCGCTCCATATGGGAAGTTCTGTGAGAATAAATGAGATGCTGTGAGGAGACACGGGCAGGTCCTCACCAAAACGCCGTTCCCTCTGTCTGTGCAGTTCTGGAAATGTGACTAACCTCAGCTGTGTTGTCACCGAACACACCAACCCCACAGAACCGCAATGACAATTACACAAAGTAACGTTTCTGGAAGCTCCTAGCTCCTCAGGTTTGACACCCAGAAAACGGTCATGCCATTATAATTTCTTTCTTTCCTTACAAATTAAAAAACAAGAGGGTAGCAGTTGCCTCCGTGATACAATTTCAAATATGTGGGACACCTCTCCACCCTCACCACTACCTCGGATTACACCCCTCCACCAGTCCCCCGCCTCCACTCCCCTGAATGGCTAGTGCTTTGGTTCCTTAATGCAGAATTACAACTCATCCTGGAGGGAGAAACCGAATGACTTCAATTCAACCTAAGACACAAATGCCTAACAATAGATTCCTGCACAGAGGAAAGATGTTATGAGGAGAGGGAGGAGAGGGTAAGGAGACAGGGGAGAGGAAGGGCACTCAGGGGAGAGAGAGGCGAGAAAGGCCTCAGGATGGAGGGCCTGGGCACAAGGCTGGGACAAAGACACATTTAGCGCTGTGGGTCTGTCCAGAAAGGGCATGGCCAAGACAGCCCACCCCAGAGAGCCCCTTCCCCAGACAGCCCCTCCCCCACATAGGCCCTCCCTCTGACAGTCCTGCCCCCACAAAGACCCATCCTCAGACAGTCCCCTCCTCTGGCAGCCCCTTCTCTACACAGCAACCCTCCCCCTAAACAGTACCCCCTGCCAGAAGATGAGACATATCGCCCAAAGTTGGGGACGTCAGTAGGCAAGAGGGGAGCAAGCATCCCCTGAAGAGTTGCAGCAGTTGAACTAGTCTGCCACCTGGAAAAAGGCCCCTCCACCTCACCGCCTGAGGGCTTCCTTGGCCTCAGGACTGGGGAAGAGGATTGTGGGATTTGTAGCTCAGGTCAAGGGTCTGGCAGGTGGACTTCAAGCTAGACAACCGAAGTCCCACAACACTCTGCTGCCATGCAGGGAGACAGGTGGTGGGGTGCCTAGGCTTCAACTCAAAAGTTCTGGTTGCAGATTCCAGGCTCAACCTTACTGGAGCCAAGCCCTGGTACAAGTTAGATGATGTCAGAGTCCCCAGAGGAAAATGAGGATCATTGCCCACCTGCAGAACAGATCTACCTGGAAACTGGCAAAGCTTAGCCGCTTGCCCCCGCCCCCGCCCCACACACACACAGAGACAGAGAGACAGAGTCACATACACACACACACACACCCCACTTACTTTACGGCCTCCCTGAGTGCACAGTGCCGTGTGAGGGGAAGGGGGAAGCCTGGGCACCAGCAGGGGCACCATTCCCATACCAGAGTTATTTCTGGTAAATTACCTACAGAGACCTCGGAAGAAAAAAACCTACGTTTCCAAGGCTATAGTCATTTTGAATGTGTGTGATTCATTTTGTGTCATACTAAAATAAATTAAGATTCACATTTATAACTAATTTTCTATTTGTGATTTCATATTCTTTTTCTTAAAGCCCTTCTCCCTCCTCCCCTTTAACTGTACCAGCTTCTGATCTCACAAAAGCTGGCTCCACCCTCAAGATCAAATGACAGGGCAGCAAAGGAGTGGCTCACAGAAAGCTGACAACAAATGCTTATTAAATCTGATCTGCAGTCCCTGCTCAGCACCCCTGCTACCCAGGTAAGGAGGGTTAGGAGACAGGCAGTCCTAGAGACTGTTCCCCAGCCTGGAAAACAGACTCGAGAGCTGGCGGGGAGCCGGCCGCTCTCCAGCCAAGACCCCTCTGGTCAGACTGCCAGATGATATAGCAACTTGATTCAGTGGATAAACATCCAATTCAGATTGCTGGAGGCCCCCAGCCTCGTATTACTGTTGACACAAAGCAGATTCCCTTTCTCTAAACCACTGTTTATCTTTTAGCCAAGTGTCCCACATAAATCTGCTCTCCAACCACCAGACTCTCTGGCTGCTACAGAACTGACCAACTAGAAAAAAGCCTAATAAGGAGTTAGCTGCAGGAACTGGGGGTATCTCCATCTGAAAGGCTGCCTTGGGGGCAGTGACCAGGAAACCCTGGAGGAGAGGCTCCCCGCAATGGCACGCGAGAACAGGGTGGGAGACAGCTTCAGCTCCAAGAAAGCTACTTTTAATAAGCTGAGTTTCAACCAGGGAACCAGGTCTATGAAATGTAGGTTCAGTTCAGCTGGGGTTCAGAGAACATTCTAAAGTCCAGTTCAGGAGTTCTAGGAAATGCACAGGCTTCGTTCCAGTTCAACCTCATTCTTCAATCAGGGTTTTTCAGAAGGAAAATAAAATGCAAACTTTGTAATCACTTTGTGGTTCCATAAATTAATATTAGGGCTTGATTCAGCATAGTTGTGTAGTAAGCTGTGGTTTGGGGTTCATGGTCTGGCTGAGGTCCCTGATTTGAAGGTTTCAAAGCCTGGAGAGCTGTGGCTTGAAAGGAGCAAAGCAACAATCTTTTCTTTGCCGTGGGAGCTAAGATCTGAAAATCCAGTCCATCTTGACTCAGCAAGGAGCAGTTCAAAAACTGTTCCCCCAGCCATAGCTTTTGGACACGAACCTCGACTTCTTTCTTGCTATCCTTCCGCTTATATGGTCCACAGCCTAGCCCAGGGTAGCTGCTGTTTAAAATAATAAAAGAGCAGTCCTAGGGGAATGGAGGAAAGAAGAGGGTGTCCTTATATTTATATATTCTGCACTTGATTATAGCCCCTAGAGCTTGGCTGCTCTGTGGGTTCTTGCTTCTCTAAGCTCACCCTCCCTACATGATTAACAGACTACTGCCATCTAGTGGATTTGGAGGCCTTTGATGATCAACTCCAACTGGCCACGATGTTCAGCACTGATCTTAAGAGAAGCCATGATTAATCAGGGCCGCAGGTCCTAGGCTGACCTATAGGTAGGGTTATTTATTAATCACCTTGGGACACCCCCACATGCAAGTTCCCCTCTTTGATCCAGGTTCAAAGGGAAAAGTTTCAACAGTCAATGTGTACGGGTCACCAACGTTCTGGAGTTTGTTTGGCAGTCAAATCAAAACTGGGAGTCAGAGCCTTACAAAGACTTAGTCAGGGCGGGGGCTGTGTGTAACAGCCTGCTCCTCTGCTCCCGGCTCGACACAAGGGCTGCAGTGGCAGCACCACTGGGGTGACTGGAAGAAACAGAAATCCAAGCACCACTAGCCATTCTCAGATAAAGCTGTACATTCTGTCTGGGGAACCCCCAAGCCCAGCCCCCAGGAGGTAGGTAGGGAAGCAAGAGAAAAAAAAGAAAGGAAGAAAGAAAAGGGGGTCAGGTCTGAACTCCAGCACTTCCTTCTGGGGAAGTTTCTGATTAACTGGAGTACATGTTCCGAGAACAGACACGTAGATGTCCAGGGACAGAGCAGATCAAAGAACTGGTGATCTGGGGCTTTCAGAGAGTTAAGAAGGCAATCAGATTAACTACATAAGGAATCAGCAAATGTGCCTAAGCTAGTTTCTAAGACGGACAAGAAAGCTTTTGAATCCACAGCTATAAAAGGCGTAAACCAAATTTACACAAGGCATTTGGATGAGTTCTGCAAAGATTTCTTTATCAGTTATTGCCACTTCCTTTTCTCTCAGCCCTTTCCCCCTGCCCAGGGATATTATTAGGTTTCTATCCAAAGCTGGAAGTGGATCCAAATCCTCACCTCCTTTCACCCCCCTACCCTTTACCCAGGCTTCAGCTTCCTTATCTAAAAAGTGAAAAGGTGGAATGATTAGCCCTGAGATCTCTTCTAGCTGAATTTAATTCAAGTCTAAATTTTTCATTGTGAGGTTACCAAATTAGCACACAAAAATCTGTCATATTTTATATGTAAATAATGAGCAGAAAAAGAAATTTAAAAATGATTTCACAGTTGCATCAAAAAATCAAATCTTTAGGAATCAACTAAGGAGGTGAAAGATTTATGCAATGAAAACTATAAGCCTCTTCTCTACTAAAGGATAGAATAAGACAATGACAAGGAAAGATATCCCATGCTCATGGATGGAGAGATTAAATCTTGTCAAAGGACTATTCTATCAAAAGCAACATAGAGGTTTAATACAATTCCCATGATATTCTTCAAAGAAATAAAACAAAAACAAATTAAAATTTATATGGAATCATAAAAAGCTCTGAAAGCTAAAGCAATCCTGAAAAAAACTGGAGGCATCACATTACCTGACTTTAAACTAGGCTCTAAAGCAAGATTAACTTGAGAAAATATGGTACTGGAATGAAAACAGATACATCTATCAAGGGAACAGAACTGAAAGCCCAGAAATAAAACCATGTACATATAACACTACTTAGTTTATGACAACCCTACAACGGAGAAAGGAGAGTCTAACAAAAACAAACAAACAAACAAAAAACCCAAAAAAACGGTGCTGGGCAGAATGGACAGTCATATGTAAGAGAAGTTGGATTACTCTCTAGCCCCATGCCCAAAATAAACCCAACATGGACTGAAGACCGAGACATAAGATCTGCAACAATACAGAGAAAAAACATAAAATACGTTGGCAATACAATGCCACCAAGGTTAAAGATGTTTTTAGAGATTAACCTCTAAGGCAAGGGGGATGAAAACAAAAATAAACAATTGGGATTACCTCAAATTAAAATGCAAAAGAGTATAAGTATATTGAAAAGACATTCTACTGAATGGGAGGAAATATTCACACTGCACATATGACAAAGGATTAATATCCAAGATATACAAAAACACATATTTAACATCAACAACAAAAACAACCCAATTAATAAATGGGTAAGAGTCTGATCAGACAATTCATTAAAAAGGATGTCCTCATGGCAATAGGTATGTGGGGAAATGGTCAATATCACTTTTAATAAAGTAAATGCAGATCAAGACCACAAAAAGATCATCTCACATTTGTGAGAATGACACATATTAAAAAGACCCCCAACAACAAGTGCTGGAGGGGATGTGGAGAAAGAGGAAACCTGACACGCTGTTGGTGGGAATGTAAACTAATGCTCCCATTGTGGAAAGTGATCCAGACTTACCTTATAAAACTAAAAGTGCAGTTACCACATGATCCAGCAATTCCACCTTTGGCTGTCTACCCAGTGAACATGACCCCATCAACCCAAAAAGTTACATGCTCTACAATATTTTTTGCAGCATTATTTAAACTAGCCAGGACATGGAGACAACCTAAGTGCTAACAAATAGAAAATTAGACCAAGACTACAGGGTACAGCCACACCATGGAATTTATTTCAGCAATGAAGAAAGATGAAAAGTTACCATTTACATCAAAACAGAAGGAGCTTGAGACATGTGTAGCAAACCAAGTCAGAAGGGCAAAGACACATACTGGGCATTTACATATACACGAGCAAAACAAAGAACGCGGATAAGTTAAAAAAGCAAAATACTGACACAAGCCAGGGCACACGAATAAAAGAAGTGAGGTTTCTGAGGCTAAAAGGGAGGAGAACAGAGAAAGGGTCAAGGGATATAGGAATGTGGAAAAAATACCTATATTTTCCTTTACCAGGTTTCATCAAGTTTGAACTGAAGCGTGAGCGAGGTCTGGGAAACTCGGGATCTTTTCTATCACCTGGAATGTCTGAGGAGTATTTGTTCATCCAGAACAGGAGGTTGTTTGGACTCAAATGTGAAACTGAGTGACCCTCAGGTGAAGTGTGTTGAGACAGCTCTTGAGGAGTAGGCCAGTCACAGGATGGCCTCCGGCTCTAGCTTGCCTGTCACTCACTGTGTGACCCTGGTAGACCATCCTTCACTTGCACTCTGCTCTCTACATCTAAAAATGAAAATAATCCCCTCCTATCTTATCTTCCCCTCAGGACATTGAGGGGGCAGGAGAGGGAGGTATAAACAAATATGAAAAGTGCTTCCTTTAAAATCTTGCTTTGAATTTTAAAATGCCATTTTTCTGTTTAGGTTAAATCAAATAAACTTAATATTATAAATCTCTTCCAGATGATACCCATCAAACAAACAGTCCATATCTGAAAGATCACAGACTGTGGTTCTGCGGGAAGACGTCAGGCCAAGTCTGAGATAAATCAGTCCCTCTAACCAGCAGGGAAATCCCGACCCCTCTCAGAGCTCATCCCTTCCTGGGCCATGTTGCCTGGAACTGGCATAAAAGGTGGTGCAAGAAGATGGGTTGGACCCACCGGCTCATTTTTAGTGCATGGAAATGAGGATTGACAATGTTACCTGAAGTGGATACCACCTCCCCTCCCCCACTGCAAACCTCTGTGGAAAGAGCAGAGAACCAGAAACCTGCAAGATGTGATTCATAATTGTCAATAACATTTGTGTCATTTGGATGCTCTAACTCTATTACGTTAATTGCTTTCCTCTCTACACTTTATTTTAAGGTGAACATTAATTGATTCCCAACTGTAATCACAATTATGGTGAGTTATCCTGATTAATGGAAGACGTGATTAATAGGTAGGAAGGGGCAACTGTTTCTCCTTCCCCGGGAAGAGAAGATACATGCTGTTACAGGTCTGTTGTAGGCTGCATTTTCCCAAGACTTCAGAGCTAACGCACAGCTATCCATCACCAACTCCCATTGTTCTACCCAGTGAACTAGACACAACTCCCGTTCAGCCAGCCCGGCCTCTGCGCACACCCACTGTCCGTGCTTCCTTAGGGAATTCTCCAAGCCCAGATCCATGGTGTTGCAGAGTTGAGAGAGATGCCTGTGTGTCAGTTCTGAATTCTGCATTACTCATTCTGAGGCAGATGAGACAGGCAGTGTGATGGGTATGGACACTCAGTGCCAGCCCCAAGAAAGACCCTGAAGCAGGCAGGGAGAAAACTATCATTCCTGTGTGTGCTGCAGGGCGTGGCAAGGACCTGGCGCAGGGCAGCTTTTTATCAGGTGGCATTTGAAAAGAAGTGGTGAAAGAAGTTGCTCTTCCCTTCAGAAGTCCTTTCCCAAAGGCCAGTTACCCCCAGTATTTCTGGAGTCCTCCCGCCACCCTGCCCCACCTGGGCCTCCTAAGGAGGAAGCCCTTCTCTAAGCCTGTCTCCTTGCACCCTAGCTCACCTGTCCTGTGCCCAGCTCAGTCAGGGCGCTGCCAGGAGACAGGCCAGCTCATCAGAGGGACTGACGGTTTGACAGCAGATGCTGAGATGAGCCCCACCCCCTGGCACCTGCAACAGGGCCCCTGAGGGCTTGCTCCCTCGCACTGCAGTCAAGCTTCTGTCCCAGCCTCACCCCAGGCAGCAGCCCCTCCACAGCCGCCACAGCCGCCCTGCGACTTAGTCACCTACTGTTTCAGTGGCATCTTCTGTGTAGACGCTCCAGGCTGTTTGGAAAGGAGAACTAAAAGGCTTGCTTTGAAGCTGCAATGCCGGACAAGCAGAGCTCTCCCTTGGAGTATTTGTTTATTTGGGGTGCTTGAGGGCTGCTCATGAAGAGAACTTTGTGGGGAGCTAATGTTTGCAACTCAAAGCTCCATCAACCACTGAAAGCGTCCAAAATTCATACTTCTGAGCCTTTCCCAGGGCCAGGCAGGCCCTCTGCTCTGTCATCTGTCTGGTGAGATTCTGCTCATTCCCCAGGGTTTGGCTTAACCATAACATCTTTCTAACCTGGGTGCCCGTCTGGCCAGGCAGATGGCACCTCCCTCCTCTAGCCAGCCCCACACAGCACGCAGTCACAGGCTTGCTGCCCCGAGGGCCGCAGTCCTGCTCCTGAAGCTGCAGACCTGACCGCAGTTCCTACCCACCCAAGGACGCCAGCAGCGGGGCGAGCAAACGCCAGCGTCAGGCCCCACTCTGCTTGGCGCAGGGCCAAGCCTGCCTACAGAAAGGGAGCCTGATCTCCCTTCAAGACTCAGCCTTTCACTGACCCAGTCCTGCCCTGTTGAGTCAGGCCAGAGAGACCGATATGCCCACAGCAGCCTGCTCTATCTGAGGGCACAACCTCCAGGCATGACCTGGGCTCCCTCACAGAGTTTCATAAACAATCAGTGGCGCTCCACACTTTGCAGTCCTCTCACTTGGCTGAACCTCTCCCGGAGGAAGATGCACAGCTGCGTGCGGCCTCGCCGATCCTGCTGGCCTGTGTCCCCCCATAGCTGGTGGGCCCCCACGAAGAGCAAAGCCGGCCTCTCTTCCAAGTCCAACCCCTTGCAGCAGCACCCTCGGCTCCTGCCCTCTACCTCCTTCCTGCTGGGCTCCCCTTGCTTCCTCCCCCCATGTTATGACCCAGTTCTTCATTGCTTTCTACCACAAGCTCCAAACTCTTCTGTCGGAGCTCAGCAAGCAAGCTTCGCAAGCCAAGATGCACCTCTTCTCCATTTTGCTCTCTCCAGCTATGCCCTCCTCCTCACTGCAAGTTTTTGAAATGAGCTTCTGTTATCATTTATGAGTTAATCTACCAATTAAAACGTGACTCCCCTGAGAGCACAGACTGGGCATTACTTGCCTTCACCTGCCTGGTGTAACTTAGATTCCAACTCCAATGCCTTCACCTACTGGCTGTGTGACTTTGGGCAAGTCTCTGAACTTCCCTGAGTTTCAGTTTCCTCACCCATAAAATATAGACAATATGCCTATTTCAGAGATCTTATTAACCCTCTCATTCAGCAATGAGGATTCAAAGATGATACACCTCACGGGCTGCGTGGATAAGCCTTTGATATTACGCATTGTTACGAGGTGTTATTAAGGCATTACAAAGTTTTAGGAGAAAGACTACTGAACAGGACTGCACCGCCCACCTCCACCGTTGTCAGCATTTGCAATCATGGGTGGGGATATTAGGTCCATCCATGTCCTCCAACCACCGCCACCACCTTCCCACAGAAAGGCATGCCAGACATGTCTTTCAGACAGCCCCACTACTCATGAGAAGTGGGACTAGCTTTGTCCAAATCAAGAACCCGGATCTTGTCCTCCTGTGTGGGTTTAGGCCCGGGATTATACATTTAAGGTTCTGTGGCAGTTGGGTCTTCCTTCTGCCTCGGGGCCTTGATGCTCTTAATTGGTTTGTTTTCAAAATAGCTCAGCCCTTCCAGGCATAGGAAGCTGCAGGCTAGGTCCTGACGGACGGTTAATAGATGTGTGTGGGCATGTGTGCCTGTAAATATTTAACCACCTCAGAAGAACTGAGACTCAGAGCTGTGGATGTGTGCGTGGAAGAATATGTTGCCAGCGGGCCGGGAGGGGGAGCCTTGAAGAGGCCACG
Organism: Scalopus aquaticus; assembly: GCA_004024925.1. Lineage (NCBI taxonomy): Eukaryota > Metazoa > Chordata > Mammalia > Eulipotyphla > Talpidae > Scalopus > Scalopus aquaticus. The sequence continues at coordinate 16,826 of PVIJ01012136.1, read as the reverse complement.
GTGACAGCAGGCACGTTTCCAACTCAGTTCATTTCAACAGGATTTTATTCAACATTTACCGAGTGCCCAGCACTGTAGCAGAGAGTCTGATGACGAGGCTGTGCCAATACACGTAACAGTATGAGTTACAACAAGAAACACAACCCTGAGGGTGCGTCCTCGTGCCTCTGGGATCAGATGGTCTCGGCTGAACCTGGTCTTGGTCTTGGCTCCACATTTTGGGAACTCTGCTCTAGGTGTTTCCATTTCCATCAACTACTCCAAGCATATTCTGCCATGGCCTTGGCAGTGGGAAAAGCCCAAGCCTCTACTATTAACATTCTCTTGGCCAAAGCAGTCCCATGGCCAAACCCCAAGCCAAGAGGCAAGAAGGTATCTGCCACCTGCCATGAGGCCAAAGCCAGCGCACACGCCCAGCTGAGACCATGAAGCAGCATAGTCATGCTGAGAAAACTACTTCCACACAATAAGCCAATCTACCAAATGCCGAATTGTGATTGGGTCTAAAAGAAAGCTACATCTGAACCCCAGAAGTGAGTTCAGGCTTGACCACAAGGAAGAGGCGATTGTGCAATTTGTAATTTTTTGCGACTTTTGCTTACGTTTAGTTATATTTGGAGCAAGCAGGTCACGGAAAATGCAGGACTAGTGCTCAGAGGTGCGTTCTGATCCACTCACCGGATCTCTTGAAGCGCAGGTTCAGGCTACACCTTTACATTCTCGAGCAGTGAAATGCTGCCTGGAGCTTAGCTTTCTGATGGAGCTACCTGCCCTCTCCAATTTAGAAATCATTTTCTTTGATGAACTTAATCAAGGGGTTTGGGTCTGAGGCTCCTGAAAGTAAAAGCAGAACACTCTGTAGGGCCCACAGTTTCATCAGGTTGTCAAATGGGTCAGCAACTGGAGCAGGAGAATGCTTCTGTGCACTTCCCCAGAAGGGGCAAAAGGGCATTCCAGAAACAAATGCTCGCCTTTGAGTTCCAGGAAAAGTCCAGCCTCCGTTGCTAAGGAGAAGGTTTCTGAATCCTTTTAAAATAACCTCATTCTCCATGGTTCTCTTCCAAACACCCCAGCAAATTTTACATTATTTCCTGTTGGGATGTCTGTGCAATTGAGTAAGAAATTTGGCCAAGACTCCTCACAGTACTCTTATAGTCCAGCTAGAACTGTGAGCAAGGTAACAACAGTTAGGTCAAGTTGTAGATATTTAGAGTGCCATTTAAAAAATGGGGACTCAGGTCACCCTGAAGCCCTGCTTCTGGCAATGTGTCAGAACGCTGTCCTTGGCTCTTCCCTGTCCAGAGGTTTGTCAATTACTTGAATGACAAAAAAGTATCAAGCCCGTGGGTGACACAGGGCCGGCAGGTCGGCCGAAACAAGCATGTGACCCGAGTACCAGGCTGAGAGTTAGGGCACATTCAACAGGAACAAACACGAAACCCCTTTAGGCTCCAAAGCAGCAAGGGCTCTTAGCCGTCTGCCTTGACAATAATAGCTGAGGTAGAAACCTGGGGGGTTTCAGAGGCGCTTCAAGCGCCACATGTATCAGAAGGTGTTACAACTGCCCAAAGAGCTGAAAAAACTCTCAGCGGCGACCTTCATAGCAATCCCTTCCAGATTAGCGAAAGTCAAAGTGCCACTGGACATGTGGGCACTTCTGTTGCCCCAGAAATGATCAGGGATAGTTTGGTTTCCTGGCCAGTTAGAAAGACTTCTCTGGTTGTCTAGTTTTCCTTCCTGAAGCTCTACCTTTAGGCACAGAGGGCACAGCTTTTGATTTAGCAAATCTCTATTCACAGATTTCAGGCATCCAACAAATATTTATTTAGCACCTATCAGCTGTAAGAACGCTACCCAACACCTCTCCTAATGCTGAGTGGGGGTGGAGTAGGAACCAAGCACTGGGAGTGCACAGGAGTGGGGGAAATGCACAAACACATGCGTTCCAATGTGAAAAGCGCTAAAATGCTAGTGTTTGCAAGCACTGCGTTAACACAGACTTCCCCCAGGCCAGAAGCACACCGCGGGCCTCAGAGGCAGCCTGGTGTCTCAGAGGGAGTCAGCAGCCAGAGCATCTCGTCCCCAGGTGCCTGGCACTTAGCAGACACTGCTAAGCAGCTGATGCATGGAGGTACAGAGAGGAAGGGGTCCCGGCAGATCTAAGGGCAAGGCCCAGCTCTGCCACTCCCCAGCAGTGAGACCATGGACATGAGCTCATCAGTAAAAGAGGGAGGATGACCCTTATCTCCCAAAGATGTCGCGCAGCTTTAATCAAGTGAAATGGGACAAAGACCTACAGAGCCCAGAATGCTCCAAGGCATCCTGGAAGAACAAACTTGCACATCCATTGTTCCTCTGGCTCACGCGCCCACTAGCCAGCAAGATCATATGTAGATTATTCTGGGCATCCCACTTTAAGAAGGGTGTTGATAACTGTAGTCTGTTCAAAAAAGACACCCAAATAAAGAAAAGTTCAGAAAGCAGATTGAGGGGCGAAAGAGGAGACAACAAATTAAAGGCTTTCCTTGGTGAGAGAAATCAGCCTTATCCCACAGAAACCCCCAGAACACAGTCCCCAAGGGGGCAGGAGCTGGAGGAGTTCATGGCAGCCCGGCACCCAAGCACACAGACCTTTATAGCTGAGCTGCCCACCAAGCCCGGGGCGCTCATCCCTGGGGCTTTCTTCATGCAGAGTCTGGAGGAAGAAACGCTGGGGTAGCCATAGTCATTCATTTCAACAGAACATTTATTGAGGGCCTGCTATGCATTCTCATTTCATCCTAGGGAACTTTGAATAAAAGTGGGGAGGTGGGGAGGGATCCAGGATGGAAAGTTCCTGGATCTGAGGTTCTCACAAAAGCAAACCCACATGTGCATGATGCCACAGCTGCCGTGGGCACACACGGGTTTTACAGGAGGGATTTTCGTATTCGGGTGGGAGACAGGGTGGCATGACCCCAGAGGTCTCTTGGCTCCTGTTATCCTATGATTCTGCGTAAGTCATAATCTCTGTCTACAAAGAATCTGTTCACCTAATCCACAGATGTTCCTCGGAATTAAGCCCCAGGCCCCAGTGCTCTATCGGTAAAACTCAACAGTAAGCAGTAATACCACGCCTCACTTCAATAACCCTCTTCCTTCTTCCCTAGCCTACTAGAAAATCCCTCTATGTCTATAAGAGCATTTGAAGTTCACACGTAACCTACACACATGACCACGTTTAAACAGGTGAGGAAGTGGAGCCACAGAAGCAACACAGGAGGCTCCCCTAAAGCCACCCAGGTCACTCACAGCAGAGTGGGCGAACTCAGGCCCCAAGTCTCATCAGCTGTTCGTGCCCACAGACCATGGAGCTTTCTCCTTGGGTGGATTTTGCTCCAGGAAGTTTCTCTTTTCCTCTGCCCGCTCCCACCCCCAACTCTATTATTGCAAGCACAGGATCTGGCAGATGAATGACCTGGCCGATCTCCCAAGTTTGCCTCTGAAATGTAGATCCCAACATCCCTTACATTTGGAATTCCAAACACAGGCACTGCTGTGTCAGAAAAATATTAACTGTTTGAGCAGTGGACCTTGCCACCAGCCCGGGAAAATGATAGGCTCAGGCCGAGCAGGAGAGCGGCTCACTGCCTCTGTTTGGCTCTAGGGGAAGATGCATGACCTAGTTTGGGTGGTGATGCTGCTTCTCAAAAATAAAATATAGGCATTCGGAGGCAGGGCTAAGAGCACGCACTGGATGGGGAAACAGCCTTCTCCCAGAGACCAGCAAAATGCGCTCTCCCTTATTTATTTGGCTTTCATTGAGATTGAAGTGGCAACCGATGGCAGATCCTGAGGCCAGGACTCCTGCAAAGTTTGGGCCATTTGGGAGGCTGACAGTTCTGTTGTCACTCTTCATTCCTCTGAGTGCATCACTCAGACAAGCTGACAAGGCTGCTGAGACACAGCGTGAGGCCTGTTTCAACAGTCGTCCCATTGGACTGAGCAGCACTCTGCATCCTCAGGCAGAAGGCAGGGGACAGGGTGCATGCCTGCTGGGGGGCGGCAAGTGTCCTGGGCCCCTGCAGGCAGCTCCCTAGCTGGCCACTCCCCAGACTGGTTTGGAATCTCCGCCTTGACCGGGTGTGGAATCCCTGCCGTGACCAATCAGGCAACTGATGTGATTTGCTTCCATAAACACCAAAGAAACAATACAGGACAATCCCTAGACTTTTATCCACAAAATATTAGGCTTTGAAAGGAATTCCCTAAAAGGAATTTAATATTTTGGTAATGGTGGTAGTCACTGGAAATGAGCTATACCCACACGCCCACATACACACACACACTCATGCACACTCACACATATACACTAAACTCATTTGCGCACACACACACACTGACATACACACGTTCATACATTCATTCTCATGCCTACCCACTCACATTCACATATTTATACACTCATGTTGACATATCCACTCACACACATTCATTCACACTCATATACAAAGACATATACCCACTCACACTCATATACACACTGAAACACCCACTCTCACACATTCATTCATATTCTTATATACATACTGACACACACATTAACATTCTCATACAATCATTCACACACTCACATTCATATGCATTCTCACATACACACAACACACTCACACATTCACACACATTTATACACACAGTCACACACACTCAGGAGCACCAGTGCTTTATTCTCCACAGACCTAAAGTTGTTGAGTCCATCATGTGGACACTGCCTGGCTCCCCCACTAGAGAATGTGGGTGCCAGCGTGCAGGGCCTTTGTTGCTCGCTGCTGAAGCTCCAGTCCATAAAGTGGGGAGTGGCACACAGCTAGTTGTATTAAACAACTGCTCCTTCACTTGTGGCCTCAAGTCCTATTATCAGAGCTTTATTAACTTAGTTTTCAAAGATTTCAAAGTTACTAAAAAGCAAGCATCCCTAGAATAGCAGTTTAACTCTTAATAATCGTTCCCAGCTAATCGTTCCCATGGTGGACAGGCAACTCCACCACGACATCATGAAGCACAAACCCTTTCTAAACTTGAGCTCAAGGGGAAAGCACATAGGTGAGGTGGCCCTAAAACAGGAGGGAGACGGGGTGGGGATTACAGCCAGAAGCATGGCCTCTTGATTATGTTGTCTGTTGGTCCTGCCCAGGAGTTGTTTTACTTTCTGGCCTCCCCAGATCCAACACCAGCTCCTATCAGCTCCAACATCAGCCCTGATGGAGTGACCCTTTCCTTTCTATCTATTGAAGTGATACCATAGCGCAAAACTCATTACCCCCAACAAACGCACACACACCAAACCACCAATCACCTCAACAACTGACTGTCTCCAGCATGCCTCTTCCAAGCCAACTTTCTGATGCCACTATCTTCTTACTCCTCTAACATGAGCACTGGGGCCACTGATCACTATTTCTGAGTCTCCTTTTATAGCATATGACAGGTGTGTCAACAAGCTCCATTCCATGAACTGAGAGAAGTAATGTCACTTCCAGGCTTGCACATTGCATTGCGGACATGAGACCCTACAGGGCACTTTTTCTTGGGCACGATGACCATCGACATTAGGGATTATCCTGGGCCCCGGAGTGACCAGGATAGAACACAAAAATTAATTCAAAATGGATTAAAAACTTGAATATTAAAACACACAGAAGAAATACATCAACTGCAGAGATGTATTTGGGGATTCAACTCCAACAGCAAGGGAAACAAAAGCAAAAATAAACAGGACTACATTACACTAAAACCTTTTTGACAGGAAACATACCACCATAAAGCCAAAAAAGGCAATCCACAGGCTGGGAAAAGTATTTGCATATCACATATCTAACAAGGGGCTAATTTAAAAATATGCAAAGAACTCATTCAACTCAACCACATAAAACAAGCAACTCACCAAAAAACTGAGTGAAAGACCTAAATAGCCACTGCTCCAAAGACAGAAAGATGGCCCGTCGACACATGAAAAAATGACTTATCATCACTTACTATTAGGGAAATGCAAATCAAACCACAGCGAGGTATCACCTTGCGTGGAATGGTCCATGTCAAAGAGTGGAAACCACAAATGTAGGCAAGGGTGTGGAGAAGGAGGAACCTTCATCCACTGTTGGTGAATGTGAATTGGTATAGTCTGTCTGGATAACAGCATGGGAGCTCCTCTAAAAACTGAAAATGGTGCCTCCCTGGTGGTGCAATGGGCTAGCGCAGTGCTGTGGAGCTGTCAGGTGGCTGCGGTGCGAGTTCGATGCCTGGCCGGGGAGAATCCCACATGGCGCCACGGACCTCTCCTGCCTTGCCCGCTGCGCCCCTCAGCAGTGTATTTCAGTCCATCTTCCTGTTCTGCTCCCCACTCTGTCTCTGGTGAACCCTCTCACCGCCCCACACCTCTGGCCTGGACCCCAGCTTGTATGCAAAAATAAATATTTAAAAAAAAACAACTGAAAATGGAAATACCATATGGCACAGCAAAAACCATTTCTAGGTATTTATCCGAATCTATTAGCAGAGACAACTGGGGGGCATTAAAGGTGATTTAGTCCCACAACTTAAACCACAAAGAATGAGGCTTTCTTTGAGATAAGACTGAGGCAATGGTGGAGTGAAAGAGTGCCACCTCCTTGGGGTACGCCACAGAAAGGAAGCAGCATCCTCAGGAAGAATCAGGTTTTGCTTAAAGTCAGAGGACAGACAAAGGAGTCCAGGAATGTCAGGAGCTAGGGCTGAGTGACAGCTCAAGAGAGAACTATGGGAAGAGGAGCAGCAGAAGACGACGCACAACTGGAGCGCAGGCAGAACAGGTGGGAGGCACTGAGGAAACAAGGAGTGGGGGGTCGTGGAGCAACTGACCAGCCAGGTCATGGACCTGCATGGGCTGAGGCCCCCAGAGGTTCAGGAAGGCTGGTTAAGTTAGCAATTTGTAGTCAGTGCTCATTACTTTGATAATGTGACTATGCTTTTGAATTTTTTAAATGAGGACTATGCGTGCAGCTGTAGAAATGATTTCTTGACGTCCGAATGTGCTGTTCCCAATTGAATTACCGAGGCTCAATGGTGGCTTTGGGAATGGCTCTAAGCCCACAGTATTTGGGGGACTGCCTTGACGTCTCTCCCCACAAACAGGCTGCAGTAAATGCTGGTGTTTTCTAGTGGATTTCCACGGCCAATATTTTTCCAACTTTTTGTCTTTGAATCTGTCACTGTTCCAACAGACAAGGTGAAAATGTCAGAGTAGCAGGATACAGGAGTGAGAGGAAAGAGACATGGAGGGAGTTGACTTGAGACCTCTCAGTTCAGATCCAAGGAGCTCCAGGTGGTCATACCGGGGCCTGGAGCGGATGTCCCCATTCATCCTTCTCTTAACCATCACTGTCAATTTCCCCAGTCCGCCCATGCAGGGAGCCTGAAGCTTGGGCTCCTCCCGCCCACAGCTCTGCATGGTCTTCTCAACGCTGCTTCCTGCCCGTGTTGCAGAACCCCTTGCTAGCGCCGACCTTTTTTCTTACTCTTCTCCCTTCCTCACCCCACTCATCATCATTCGCCCTCCGTGGCTGCTCTGTTTATTCATCCATCCCTCAAATGCAGAGACCTACAAGTACAGTTGGTGTAAAAGCATAGATTCATTTGAGCTTCCCAACACGGCAGTGTTTAATCAGCGTGGTTCAGGAAGGATCCCCTAATTGCGGCAGGGCAGGTGCTGGGGTGCAGGGGAGACATGGTCAGTTCAGTCCCTGACAGACTGGGAGCCTGTGGTCTGTGGCAGAGGGAAGATCAACAACACAGGTCTCACTCTGCAAGACAAACCAAGACATGTGTTTTCAACTATGGGAAGAGCAGAGTTAAAATCTGACTCTTCCATTTAATCTTCCATTTAATTCTATTTGATCTTGGCCAAGTTTTTTATTCCTTTGGGAACTTCAGCTCATCAGGCTATAAAATGAAAATCATCATCATCTACCCCCAAAGTATTGTGAAGCTCAAATGAATTGTTGCTTGTGGAAATGTTTTTATAAACTGTACAAAGAGATGAAGATTGTCATTAATGCAGGTGAAGAGAAAAATATATATACACACCCCCGCCCCACCTCTCTCCTGAAGAATTAGGTTTAGTGGTAGAAATATTCCCCATGTTATCTAGCTTTCTGAAACCAAAGGAGCTGGCTTCTACAAGATCTGTAAAGACAGCCCTAGGGCGATGCCCTTAACTATACCCCAAATTCCTACTACAAACCCCAGTAGATCCCAGAGAAGCCCAGGACGCTCATACACAGTCAGAACCTCTGGGCCTAACAGAAACCCACTCCCCAGAAAGCACCCAGCCCAGACAGCAGAGCTGAGTGTCTGATAACCAGCTGCACAGCTGTGCTGCGACAAATATTTCCCCAATTATGGTGGCATTAGGGGAAGTTATTGGAAAGGACTTTCTCCCACCATTGAGTAGTAAATGCTGTGCTAATTTGCCTGATGATACATTTATGATGGTTGCTTGCTGATCCCCTTCCACAATCTACCTTTAATGGCCTGTCTGTTTGGAGAGGCCAGTCTTCTCCAATGAACCAACTTTATTTCAGTATCGTTTATTATTGTATTTTGTTCAGGGAGTGCCTGCAAAATGAGAAAGTGGCCTGCAAAACTCTCTCATCGCGGGTGTAATTACTGCCTCAGTGCTTAAAAAGAAAGAAAAACAAATAGTAATCTTTGCTAATTGAAACAGTAAAATATGTGCAGTTCAGACCTATTCTGTGTAGAATTTTAAGAGGAAAAAACCCTACACACACATACAAAATGCAGCCTGGCCCCTACTAGTATGAATTATAAATATGTAGGACTCGCTCCCTTATTCTTGCTCACTCATCTGTCTTCTGCAGTCCCTGTGTGCGTGTGTGTGTGCATGTGTGTTTGAAGTTCACAGTACTGGTATTAATTATTTTTCAGATTTTGGATTGTCCTATAATGAAATGCATTTCCCTTGAAGGAATTTACGTCACTTGCTTGCATTTCTTGTACTCCTTTCACAGAATGAAATGTGAAGAGAAGGTTTTGTTTGTGCTTGGTTCTACAACTGCTCCACTCCTTCATTTTTCTTTATTCCTCAGGTTCTTCCAGCCTCTTGCCATAGTCATAAAATACAAACAAATCAAGGATTCTCAGGATAATTTTGAGCAGCTTGGGGAGTGGGAGACGGTGAGGGTGTGTGTGTACAGTGACCCATAAGAGAAGTCAGCCGTTGAATAAGTGAGCAAATAATCATGCAATTAATTTGTTTCTACTGTAAAAATAAACTGACTGCTGGCCTCTACTGGCTCTACCTCCTTGGCCAAATAAACACCACATCCAAAGGCAGAAAAAGAAGATGGACCTTCATGGATAATTTTCTGGTCAATTTAGTCCTAATTTTAAAGCACGAGACTCTGAGGCAGTGAGGATACATGGAAAATGGAAGCTCTGTCCAATCAGTCTTGGGTTCAAGCCCTACCTTTACCTTAGGGACATTTGGAGATGAAGCATAACCCATCAAGCCTTTCTCCCCATGATTACAGTCAATGGCTCTGGACAAAATACAAAGATCTCCTCTCTGAGGAGTCTGAAAATAAAAGGAGGCTGGTTTTAAAGGGGAATTGACACCTGGAGATGCAAACCATGAGAGGGTAAGATTCTGGAGCTTTCCCCTTAAAACATTGCCCTAAGCAGGGCCCCACATGGTGCTGTACAGGTAAAACTCAGATTGAAATGATATTTTTCTGGCCAGCCAAACTCAAAGAGGGTCCTGTAGGCTAGAGACAGTAAGTAATCTAGAGAAGAAAACTAGCTTATCTGTGTGTGCATCCACACCAGCCCCACGGTCACCCTTAGCTGCACACACAGCACAGCACAGTTAAGGGCTGTGAGACCCAGACTGACAGGAACCCCCACAGAAGGTAAGCACAAAACTTACAATCTGAACCTGACTGATCCAGACTAAAACAAAACAAAAATAAATAACATTTAGTAGAAGGTTTTAACTGTGTACGAGAACCTGTAACATGGCATTTATAGCACCCAGGATGCAATTCAAAAATCAACTGATAAAGGAGCAGGGAGATATGACAAAAATTTCAAGGGAAAAGACAATATTAGACACTAACCTAAAGCTGATGCAGATGCTGGAATCATCAAACAGAGGCTTTAAAAGTTTTAAACAACTACCCTATTTTGCATGAGGTAAAGATAAAGATAGTTGGAAAGGATGGAAAGAAAGTTCTCAGTAGAGAAACAGAAATCATAAAGAACCAAATGGAAATTTTAGGACTGAAAAATAAAACAGCCCAAATAAATTTTTTGACTGTATGGCCGCAACAGACCTTGAAGGTAGATCTATAGAAATTTTCTAATCTGAGAAGCAGAAAGAAAAATAAGAGCAAAAAATATATACTTCAGGGACTTATGGGATGATATAAAATGATCACTGATGTCCAATGAGGAGACAAGAGTGTCTGAAGAAATAGTGACTGACAATTTCCTCAATTTGGTGAAAGACAAATTTATAGATGTGGGAAGTATAACAAGTCCTAAATAGGATAAGCTCAAAAAAAAAAAAAAAAAAAAAAAAAAAACCCAAAAAAAAAAAAAAAAAAAAAAAAAAAAAAAAAAAAAAAAAAAAAAAAAAAAAAAAAAAAAAAAAAAAAAAAAAAACAACAATGCCCAGACACATAACAAACTAGAAAATCAAAGGTAAAGGAAAAATACCAAAAGTAACTGTACAAAAATAATACATTACACAGAGAGAAACAATGATTTGAAATATTGTGAATTTCTCAACAGATATCATGAAGGTCAGAAGAAAGTAGAACTCTTTAAAGCACTGAGATAAAAAACTACCAACTCAAAATTCTATATCCAGCAGAATTTACAAATGAAGGTGATGTAAAGACTTTATATATCTTGATATAAAGACATTACCAGGTTTTTAAAATAATGAAGAATTCATAACCAGCAGACCTTCTGCAAAAGCTTAAAGGACATTCTAAAGGGAAATGATACCGGAAGGAAATTTGGATCTTCTGGAAAGGAAAACAACAGAAATGGTAAGTATCTGGACAAATATCCAAGACAAGTTCTTTTAAGGCCTTTAAAATATGTGCCTGCTGAAAGTTTAAAACTGTACATTGCTTGATGGGACTTTCAATGCATACAGAAGTGATATATACAACAACCTTAACAACAAAAGCTAGGATAAAGAAATATTTAAGGTTCCAATGTTTCTACATCTCACTCGAAATGATAAAATGTTAACTCTAGACAATGCCTGCTCTGCACACTGTAATCCTTAGAGCAACTACTGGGAAAAAGAAAAGTACAAATAAAAATAGTCACAAAGCTGATGAATGGAATATGGAAAAAAAAAATCAAGCATTCCAAAAGAAGTTGACTAACGAGGCAAAAAGGAAAACAAAAACAGAAGGCACAAAGAGAAAATGAATAAAACAAGCAGGGACTGAAGCAACAGTCACAGTAACTCTAATGAGTCTTAAATACACCAGTGGAAAGACAAATTGTGAGACTGGGTCTTTTGTTTTTTTTTAAACTACCTTTACTACTTACTAACTATAAGACCTTGGAAAGTTACTTAATCTTTATGATCCATAGTTTCTTTATCAGTTACAGGAGAGTACTATCTACTACGTGGGGCTATTATGCGGATGAGATGAGGTGGTCTCAATTAAATGCCTAGTGAATAGTAAGTACCCAATAAATGATATCAACTGTCTAATGACCATTAACAGTTACCACTAACAGGTACTAAATCCATTAACAGTGGTTCAAGGCCACGGTTCACTTAGTCCTATATTATTTTGTCTTTGAGAAAAGCGTTAGCAGAAAAGTATGACCACAGAAAAGTAACAATCTACCATCCCCCAAAGCCTGGCTTCTTTCATTCCACTCAGAAAATGACAAAATTACTCTGTTTTTACTTAGAGAATCACTACGTATTTATAATGTGTCCAGCATTATGAATTGGTAAATTTTATCGATCAAAGTCCTCTTTATATGTTTTCTATCAACTCTAAACATTTATTTGCTTGGACTAATTCATACCTTCACTGAAATAATCCCTGCTTGCTAAGAAAGTAATCATCGATTTTACTTCCCATAAGCATATTTTATTTTCACAATATCAAATGTCAGAGCAAGGACCAGGTCCCTTAAGATCTGCCCTTACTGATTTATACAATTAAAGCATCTGCTAAAGAGCACACATCCTCCCAAGGAGGCACAGCGAGGATCCATACTGCGTGCGAGAAGGTAGCTGCTGGGATCCCGGCCAGACAGAGACAGGGACAGAGAGACAGACTGTAGTTAAGACGCCAGGTTGCCTGGGTGCTAGAAAGGGCATGGGCCTTGAGATCCATCAGCAGTTGTCAAATCCTCAGCATTGTTCCAGGGGCAAAAACAACAACAACAACAAAAAAACAGAAGTTCATCATGACAACCAGAGATTGAGTGCTAGCCATGTGCAGGGCAGAGAGCGGGGCCAGGAACAGAGAGACAAAGCAGTGAGGTGACGCCACAAGACCGCCACCCTCAGCTGGCTACACAGTCTGACGGAGGAGACATCTGGTCAACAGACCATTTCAGTCAAACACAGCCACTGACTCGTTTGAGCCCTCCCGGACCTGCCCTCTGGAGGCCGTGACCCCCAGGGACCAGGTCCCTCAAACCCCAGCTGTCCCATAGCTCAGTTTGGAGACTCTCTCACTAAGAACTTCAGGCTCCCTTTGGTCTACATAGTGCACGCAGGGAGGTCTGGGCCAGTCTATGTATTTGCTGGTGGTGTTTGCAGTGTCATTTACCATTTTTGTCGGCTGTCAGAGAAGCCATTATAATATTTGCTTAAGTATTTAAATCAAGTCCTTTACTTTAAGCCAGTGGTTGCTGAGCTTTAATTAAAGCATATTTGCATACATTAATATCACCCAGCTTCTCTACATTTTAACTGTATTTTTGCATTCAAAACATGACATTTCAATAACAATAGTTGTCAGTGCCCGGGCTCTTATTTATGCCACAATTACAGGTCGTGTTAATTACAGCCCCGGCTGGCTTCTCCCGCTCCTTCCCACAGCCGCTGTGCAGCCAAGGCTTCTGCTCTGCAGTGCACGCATGTCAACAATCGCAGAGCGCTCCAGTGCGCTGCAAAGGCTGTAAAGATGGCAGGCTCCTTTTATCTCCAGCCCTGCTGATGTCCTGGACCCCTGGGAGTCAAGAGGAGAAAATGCAGCTTTTCTATCAGAGACTATTAGGCCTGGCAGCTTCTGGTTAATATCCCACTCTGCACTGAGGCTGGATCTGCAAAGCCTTGAGGACCAACTTGAACTCTGATCCAGCCTGGAATCTTCTCTCAAGTTGGAGTAGTCAAAAGAGAGCAAATAATGCTGGTGGACTTTAATGCTCTGGGTTTCAGGAGAAGTAAGAGGGAAGTTTGCAGCTGGGGAGGACTCTTCTGAGTCTGGAAAGGGTGGGCAGGCCCGCGGCTGCCCTGTGAGCCTCTGTCACGGGCTGGATGCTCAGCCGGGTGAGTTCCTGCTCCTACTTGGAGCTTCTGTCAGGGTTGCCGCCTACGTCCCCTGCCAAGCAGAGTTAGCCAGGGATTCTTGCACTAGGTCTGGGAGGGCACTGACCTGATTTTTCAGTTTCCTTTTCAACTGAACTGATTTCTTTTTTTTTTTTAAAGATTTATTTTTTTTTTATTTATACATACAAGCTGGGGTACAGGCCAGAGGCGTGGGGCAGCAAGAGGGTTCACCAGAGATGGAGCGGGGAGCAGAACAGGCAGATCAGAAACATACTGCTGAGGGGAGCAGCAGGCAAGGCAGGAGAGGTCTGCCGCGCCATGTGGGATTCTCCCCGGCCAGGCGTCGAACTTGCATCGCTGCTGCCGACAGCTCCACAGCGCAGCGCTTAACCGCTGCGCCACCGGGGAGGCCCTGAACTGATTTCTTAGGGAGGGGCCTATACCTGACCTCCCCATTACCTAACACCTACGGGTCCTCAATAAATGTTTTTGGAGAGACAACTAAGAAGTCATAATGCAGGACTTCAAGGAGGTGAACTGACTACCCAAAATCAGGTAAAGGCCCTTCCATGGAAAAGGATAAGGCCAAGGGTTACAGTCACTCTGGGCAGAGGCTGAGCCCCTCTGGCTAACACCAGTTGGACGGGCCAGCCCAGATGCTGCCAGAGATCCGTGGCCCCAGCGCCCCTCATCTGCCCCGACAGCCTCGCCCATCAGACACTGAAACCCTCCTCTCTAAGTTCCCTGTGGAAATGTTCAGGAATCAGCAACACAAATGACTGGTAGTGTCCCCAGATTGTAGAGGTGTCCCCCACCGAGAGGCTCTTCCAAAATCTCTTCCACAAGCAGCATTTGTGGGGTAAAGAAAGGAGTGAAAAGTGGACCTGAGGCTGGAACAACAAACAGGAACTCTGCAGACTGAGAGGGGCTGAGCTGGGCTTCTCGTGTTTCTCCCCAAATATTCCCCAGCCCGCGCCAGTGTTTGTCTACTGCCCTTCCTGCAGCACTGATCTCCAAGAGCCAGGCGGAGCGTCCCGGCCTGACAACAAGGTGAGAGTAAATATCTCTGCAGAGTCTCTGGGATTCTCCAGTCATAAAAAGACACTGTGACCAAGACACTGCTCTGGCCCCAAGTGGAACACCAAGCGGGGGGTGGTGGTGGGGTGGGGGTGGGGGGGAAGAAGGGACCCTGGTTCAAGCTCACTGCCCTGGACAGGGGGACTCGGCCTGTCCCATTTCAGTAGCCACTTTTCAGTTCCCCTCTGTAAACTGCCTTCTTTGTAAGCTCTTCAATCTCCCTGAAAATCAGTTCACTTCAGCAAGAATACACATCACATGCCAAGTAGTGTGCGGGATTCTGGAGGTACTGAGATGAATTAGATTCTGCCTTAAGAAAGCTCACATGTAACTGGAGAAACAAATCATTATTCCTATAGATGGGTGATTTGGGGATAAAAAAGGTACTGCGGGAGCAGAGAAGAGGGTCACTAGGCTGAGCCTGGGAACCCAAGAAGGCTTCATGACAGAGGAGACATCCAAACTGAGTTCAGAAAGTAAGTACCTGTATCTAGGTGAAGAAGATGGGAAAGGTAGTTAAGGTAGCACAATCAACACAGACATAGGTACAAACATGTGCAAGAAGCTAGAAGCAATTTTATGAACTAGGTGTAGTCACAAGATCGACAGAGATGAGGCTGAGGGGCCAATATGGGTCAGGTCTTGGAGGGTCTTACAGGGTCCTCTGTGCCACGGGAGGGAGCTGGGATTTGCCCCCGAGGAAAAGACAAAGTCCCAGAAGAAGCTTGGTGGGGAGGAAGCCTGAGGAGCCCTCGGGGCAGTGTGGAGACTGGGTGACTGCAGGGCACTCCTGGAGCGGGCGGGAGCAGTTAGGAGGCTGTCCTACAACCTAAAGAGTGTGCAGGCAGCAGCAAAGAGAATTCGAGAGGTATCCAGAAGAGAGGCTTGACCTGACTTGGCTGAGAGGCGTTAAGGGGTGAGAGAGGCAAGAACAACCTCAAGTTTTCTGAATTGGAGAACCATGGGGAGAATAGTGCCAGTGATTGAGATAATAACGATACTTATTACTATGTTAATGTCTTCCTGAGTGCTTTTCATGGGATATTTCATTTAATATTTGCAATAACACTGCAAGACTGGGACCATTATATCATAAATGAGGAAAGCAAGACACTGCGAGGTGGTTTTCTCAAGGTCATACAACTACCACATGGTGACCCTGAGCCTTGGACCCTTGGCCACTGTGCTGTGCACCCCCCCCCCAAGGATACAGGTGAGCCCCACAGTGTCTGCCACCCGGTGGTGGGGTCCATGTTGGTTTGAGTTACTCTAGCAAGTAGTTTATTTGTAAGGTGATGGCATTATAGAAATACATTTTTGGCCTCTGCCATCAGGTCTTAGCAAAGAGCTCCGAACCCCTTGTAATTTCCTGAGCAGTGGGGCACTGGGAGCATGGTCTATTATAATATTTGGTCTCTGATCCTGGCTCCTGACACAGGAGCCGAAAATCCGTGTAATTTCCTAAGCAATTGGGGGGGTGGTGGGTGTGATAGGAGCATCTTACAGAATCCCTAAATTCCTCAGAATTTCCTATATGACAGCAATTTTATTCTAAGGTGACTCTTGGTGGGCTTCAGGATGGGAGGGTGGGGAGCAGGGCTGTTACCAGAAACAGCAGCCACAGTTAGAAACTTGGTAGTTTCAGTCCCATCCTCCCGGGAAGAGAGAGGAGCTGAAGACTGAGTAAAGAACTGATGATACTTAGAGGATGAAGCCTCCATAAAAACCCTGAATTAGGGGGTTTGGAGTGCTTGCGAAGTAGTGGATGCATCCATGTTCCAGGGACATGATGCACAACAACCCCCTGTGCTTGGAACCTTCTGGATCTCTCCCTATGTACAGCTTCCTCTGGCTGTTCATGCCTAGCCTTTATAATAAATGGCAGGTAAATGTTTCCACATGTTATGTGAGTTACTAGCAAATTACTTAACTTGGGAGAAAGGAGGTAGAACCCTTAACTTTGTAGCCATGTGATACTGGAACAAAAACAGACAGAAAGACCAATGGAACCGAATAGAATACCCAGAATTAAAGCCACATATCTATGAACAGCTAATCTTTGACAAAGGAGCAAAGAAAATGCAGTGGAACAAGGACAGTCTATTTAATAAATGGTGCTGGGAAAACTGGACAGCCACATGCAAAAAAATGAAACTAGACTACTACCTCA
>PVIJ01012135.1:0-51253 GCA_004024925.1 Scalopus aquaticus | reverse complement strand
AGTGAAATAAGCCAGAAAGAAAGAGAAAAATATCGAATGGTTTCACTTATAACAGGACTATAGGGAGGCCAGGTGGGAGAGAGATAATCAGTGGGGGGGAGGGAGGAGGGAGGCGGAGGGAGGGAAGGAAAAGGGCACAAAATGGAATAGAAAAGAACACAAGGGACCATGGAGATGATCACGGGTGAATTGGTGGTAGGCTACCCAAGGGGAATACAAAATGTAAAAGACATAAATAACAATAAAAATATATATTATAAAAAAAAAAAGAAAATGCTGAGGAGTTTGTATTCAGCTCATGGTTATTCCAATGACATGCTGCATGCTTCACAGTGCTGTATTAGCCCTCTTTAGAGAGAGCCAAAGTCGACAGGTATGGAGGTTATACTCAAGGATCTCTGAAGAACAGATTTTCAGGATCTATGGTCATTTATCATTCTCCTCTTCCCTTGCCATAAAAGACATTTCCTAACCCAACTTCAGTTATGAGTACAATTAGTTAATTTTATCCTCTCTGGTGAGGAATTAAAGAAATTGTATCAGGCCTTCCTATGACAATGAGGTGACTGCAAGAGTTAGAGGTTCTTTCAGTTGCAATGCAACCCCAGACCTCTCAACCTGAGATTTGTTTGCTTATGCAATTGCAATTCAAGTATTCTAAGCATACTAAAGAACAAGCTCTTTTTAGTTAGTCCCATTAAAATGCAGCAAGAACAAGGAAAAAAATGTTTTTTGTAACTAGGAGGTAATGGATGTTAATGATTTATTGTGGCAACTATTTTGCAATATGTGTGTACATACACACACATGCACGCGCACACACACGTATTTAAACTGACAATGTTGTATGGCAATTATATCTAAATAAAACTGGAAAAAGAAAAAGAGGGCAGCAGGGAAACCCTCATTTGTAAGACCTGAATTTGACGGAAATTCACAAAGTCCTCCCCAGCCCTTTTTCCACCTCACCACCCTCCATCTAGCAGTCCCCATTCACAGGCATCTTTTTGATTTCCTGAGAGGGCCCTTTTGACACCCATGTTTATCTTTGACCCTTGGTATTTACCAACCCTTAAAACACTAAATTAAACTTTCTTCCTGGCTAAGATCAAGGTTTCTCTGAAAGTCAAGCTACTTCTGCTTTATGGAACTATTAACACCCCTCCCTCCTTTTTCTCCCTAAATTAGGCCACTCTGACCAACATCAGACTCTAGGCAGATAGCAACTGCATTTACCCATCCCATTCTGGTGAATTTGCTGTTTCTTTGCTCTTTTTTGCAAAGAAGTCTGCATAATATCTTTGATTTCCCACTTGATAGCTGATTTTGGCTGTTTCAGACAAGACTAAAATAGGAAATATTAAAAAGAAAAAGGAAGAGGAAATAGTGACTTTGTTCTCTTGTAAGCCTATGTTATTAATAGTAAGGCTATATTTGAGGCATAATTCTACTACTATTTTATAGCTCATACTTTTTAAACAAGTCTAAGTCTTTTTTAAGGGGGGAGGGTAATTCATAATTACTTGTCTTAGGGTGGAAACAAATCAATTTTCACCATTTTGTAAAACTTCCCCAATAACATAGCACTTATGAGTATTCTTACTTGCGCACAGAAGCTACATCTCCTTGATTGGCTCAGCATGACATGCTGCTGGTTTCACTAATGAGTTCTAACATCTCACGATGAGGACAATATGTTCCTAACTACTGGATGCTGACACTATCTCCAGCTGTGCTAGTGAAATCACAGAAATGGCTTTTTTTTATTAGCTTCTAATAAAAAAAAACCCTACACAGTAAAAATTTTCACATTTGGACTAGGAAGAAAGCATACATTTATTCCAAACCAATACAAAAGCCGGCCTTATTACAAATTGCTGTGGACACTAAGCATTTCAGGGATTTCTACTTATTTTTTATGTATTTTGTATTTAATGCTCTTTGCAATCTCAAAATTAGAAACATTAACATTCTTTCATAATGATCTGGGGGAAACAAACACAGCTTGGTTTTGAAATGAACTCCTAATAAAAAAATAAAAAGTGCATCTTCACCTCAAAGATCAGGACACCAACCAATATCACGATAGCCCTTCAAGTTCCTAAAACTATCATAAAATTAGGCACAAAGTAAATAAAATAAAAATTAAAAGTCAGGATCTAAATATGACATATGATTATAAGAAATACTAACTTTCAAAGATGGCCATGCTAATCATAATATGCCCCAGAGTTTGGCATCTATGGAAATGTGCCAATGACCTACTTAGAAAGGCAAGAAACAGCACCTGGTAAAATGGAGAAGTTCTCACAATTAAGAGGAAAGAGTTCAGGTTCAACTTTAAAGTATTTTATTGAACAGTACAGGGAGAAAGGCCATATTGAGCAAATGAGAATGCAAATTATTTTAAAAGCTGAAATCTTCCTATTCAAATTCACTTGAGCAAGAATGAAGAAGGTATCACCATGTAAGGCAGGACTTTCCCTTTTTGCTCTGGTAGTTTACCTGGGCTGTGAAATATTGCCCTAACATAAGAAGCTATCAACAGAAAACTTAATTTTCCATAAAGAAGGCAAATGTAATTCTTCCAAGTACTTTTTATTTGGGGAAAAATGTTAACTCTACTTTGCTTTCCAGTTCAAAAAATCTAATAGGATACTCATTCTTTTAGTGTTGTATTATGTGAACTCTATTTTTCAAAGAATCAAACCCAAAAAATAACAGAATTACACATTCTATAGTAATATTCTTGAGGTAATACCAAGTTAGTCTGTTAATTTCAAATCCTTTTCTCTTAGGTGCTTAAGTTGTACATTAACATAAAGTCAAAGTAAAGGTAAAACTTCCCATTGATCACTTACTGTAAATATGGAAGGAGAATAAAACAGGAGCGAAAGAGGGGTCTCCTTTTTATTTCTCTCCTGAAGAAAGAGTTGTG
Source organism: Scalopus aquaticus (assembly GCA_004024925.1). NCBI lineage: Eukaryota > Metazoa > Chordata > Mammalia > Eulipotyphla > Talpidae > Scalopus > Scalopus aquaticus. The sequence goes on along the minus strand of PVIJ01012135.1, from coordinate 48,315 downwards.
GAGGATGTAGTGGTTGTTCCACATCATAAATCGGACCTCTTTCAGACCCCGAGAGTTTGCTTCTTCAATCAATCGAACAACAGACTATGAAGTTGAAAAGAGGTAAAGGAAAAAAAAAAATCAAGTTAATAATTAATCAATATAAAATATGAGAAATGTTAATTTAACTGAAAGCAAAAATAGCTGACCTTGCTGTTAACATCAAAAGTTTCAATAAAGCACAGGGAGTCAAATTATTCAGAATTAAAAATTTTTTTGCAAAGATGCAGATTAGGAAGATATTTCCTGTCCTGAGGAGCATGGATTGTTACCTTATGAAAGGTGTGAGGTTCAGTGACTTACTCTATTTTATTTATATTTACGGGAATTTTCAGAAGGGAAATTGGTAGTGTATACAGATGCTATTGTATACAGTTCAAATAAACTCATTAACTTCTAAAACCAAGAAACCTAAGGAAAAACATAGGGACAACTGAAGTATTCTGAGAATGCATTTTTTAAACAGTTTCTTAAATACTAGTACTTACATAAAAGAAAAAGTCAGAAATTTTAACTCAATATTGTATTTTATAGCAATTAACATACTAGGTCACTTTCATTTCCTATTGTCTAAAAAACAAAAAAGCAAACAAAAAACCTAAGATAGGTAAGTGACTTATCCTTTTCTGTAAGCTAAAAATGATTTTATTAAATCAAATTGAAAAGGTCTGAGCTTTGGAATGTGAAATTAATCTTTAAAGTCCATTTCAGGGTGTTTATACCTGACTCAATTCCTACTCAAAGGCAAAGTAAACCATCATCATTTTAAAACCTAGCTTTGTGATTGATAAGCTATTTTTATCATCTCAGACTAAGGATGCATATGCACATATGACAGGATTTTAAATGACTAATCTGCCAGACCACAGTTCAATAAATATTTTCAAACACTTCTTTCAGGGGCTTAAAAGTGAATGTTTCGTACTAGACTTCTGTAAATGCACACAAGATTCAATCACCAAGAGCCTAGGAGCCAGATGCAGCCAACAATTACACCACTATTTACCTCATTAAAATTATTCCAAAGTTTGGCACTGAGTCAGAGTACTTATCACTGTAAGTACTTAGTCTCTATAATATTAGATTCTGGGAAAAGCATTTGATATTTCTGACAATATTGTTATTTTATTTATGGATTCCAGGAGATTAATGGAAAGAAATACACTTACAGTAAAATCAGAAGAGAAAAGTGTTACTTTTATCAATAAGACTCAATTTTACATTTATGATTTCTTTGAGTTGTAGTTCTATCCAGTCATTGCTGGGAAGGAAGAAGGGAAGAACAGTGAAAGGCAAAAATGTAAATGTACTTTTTGGAAAAAGAACCTGTAAATACCTCAGGATATTCTCTCCATCCAAAGTGGTCCCTACAGAAGAATTTCCAGACTGTGTGGTAAATAGAGTTGACATTGCTAGAGGGTGGTGTGGATAGCCTTCGTAGTTGGTCAAATTCAGTTGTTTCATATACATTCATGGCATTTAAATCTGCCCAAAATTCTTGTCCTCTAAAAAGATCCAATAAAAAGCAAACTATTAATATGTCTGCAAAACAGAAGCATCTAAACATCTAATCAGACATTAAAAATATCTAGTATAGGAGGCTATAGAATTTTCAAAACTTGCTTTATTTGAAGAAAAGGGTGTTACTGATTGTTTCTCCATTTCCTACTTGCTCTTTCTTGATAAGAGCAAAATTTCCAGGCCATTGAGTTGTAACAGGATTGATTCCATACCACAGCATCACTGGCCTAAACCATTCAAGATAACCCCAAAGTGGGATGAGCCAAACCATGCCCTCAGTCAATCAGGGATTCAGTTTTAGGAAGACACTGACATAGGAAGACAAGAAGCAGACAGAAGTTTCTCTAAGTTTGTTCTTTTTCAGAGGCATTAGTGTGCCTAATCCAACACAGGAATACGAAATTTTGCCTAATGAAATAGGGCAAAAAAAAAAAAAAAAAAGGAAAAAAAATAAATGGTCCCGGGTGAGGTCAATATCCCTAATCCCTCCAACTAACAATGTCATCTTTTATGCATGAGTGGAGAAAAAAAGTTGGTAAAATATGAAGAGGAAAAACTGGATTATGAGGCTTAGCTATGATGTTGTCATTTTGTTTTCTGCTCTGCTGTTGCTGAATCAGCACTTTACAAGTCTAAACTGCTGGGGGCAAAAATTCTACTATAAGAATCAGAAATTAGGGCCTCCCTAGTGCACAACAGGTTAAGCACAGCCACTGCAGCACGAGTTCGATACCCTACCAGGGAGAGTCCCACACGGTGCAGCAGACCTCTCTTGCCTCACCCATTGCTCCCCTCAGCAGTGTACTTCAATCTGCCTGTTCTGCTCCCCACACTGTCTCTCTGGTGAATCCTCTCACCACCCCACACCTCTGGCCTATACCCTAGCTTGTATGCATAAATAAATCTTTAAAAAAAACTTAGATATTAAAAAAATTGATTTTTAAAGAGTGGTTCAATTAAAAAACTAGTTTTCTTTTTAAATGGAACTTCACCTAGTATTTGAAACATTGTGAACCATTATTTTAAGTAACTAGCAAACATCCATTGTAGTCTCTCTTTTCATGTTTTAAAATTTCCCTAAGAAAAATAAAAATAAAATATATCATCAAATATCACTGATACAGCAAAGTGACTGTTTCCAATACATTCCTTCATACCTTCCACCCTAGATTTCTAAATCAATGTTTATAATGCAAAGGATAATCTGGATAGTGGCACTCATAACAACTGCTTCATGCGAAGTGCACGGGTTTAGACAGATATTCCCAGTAACAAATTTATTTCCCACCTAAAAATTAGGTTTTGAAAAGGGTGTTTTAATTTTGACCCATGGGTTTTGTTGGTTTATGCAAAATTTTAGAAAGCACTCTGCTGTTAGGAACACTTCCTTCAAGAACTTTTAGTAGGTCTTTTGTACAAAAAAACATTCTGTGGTCAAAAGTTTTAAAACACTCGCTTACATAAAGTTAAACAATTTACTTACTACAGTCATTCCTCAATCGCTTTAACAAGCTAAGGTAGATACTGAAGTACTACGGTGAGGGCAATAAAGTATTCCTCCAAACCTATGACATTGCTCTTTCTCCTATGAACACCTACCTATTAACAGTTCTCAATAAACACACTTGGGAAATGTCAAGGGAAGAAAATCTATTTCCCACCCTATATCCCAATGTTTATCATGTATGAATCAGGTTCTTTTAAATTCCTAAAGATCTTCCAAATACTCAAATTTCCTGCTTTAGAAAGATTACTAACTTGTGATCTTAAAAAAAGAACATAATTTTAATTAAGTGTGAAATGCAAGAACAAAATAAATTTTAAAATCACATTTGGTCATTGCTTAAAATTATTTATGGTAAAAAGGTCTAGCTAATTAAAAAAATGTTTATGAGAATTCCTTTAAAAAGAAAAAAAAACACTGAAAACTGATTTTTTTATACCTAGGCTAAATTTTATATCAAGTTGCTTTAAACAATTCCCATCTTAGAGGAATCTGGGATTATCATTGAGCAGAGACACAAATCTTCCCCTTAAGATCATTTTTAGTTTCTAAACAGATTTTCCTCTTTTAAGCTTTTTTTCCCAGTAACTGCTCCTGATTATGAATTAACAATCCTAAGTATTTTTTTAAGGAGTTCTCAGAATAGCAGTCATTGTGTTAACATGTATTATAATATAAACAGCCAATGCTTTTTTGCTGTAAAGTGTCAGATTTTATTCTGGACATCACTCTAGCAATTTCTGTTTAAGCCTGTATTATTAAGACTTCACAGATAATGATTTGCATGAGAATGACATTCAAAACTGCAGCTTCTGTTACATTCTCTGTGCACTTCAGTCCTTTGGGCATTATGAAATGTCTATGACAATTCCTAATTTACTACAATCAACTCTTCTGTGGATTGATGTTATCAAAGCACTGTTTTAGCTCTATTTGATTTTCAATATGCTTTTCTAGACTTGACAGAGACAAAACAACAAATTTGAAAAACATTAAATTATCTCTTTAAGATTAATTTTACCACCTGCTTTCCCTTAAACAGGGAATGCTTAAAAAAATCCAAAGCCAAGACTTTTCCTCCTCAGTATGTATAAGTATAAACACATACAATATGGATGACAAATGTTCCAACAGCCACTACTCTTCTTTATCAAACCATTGCTTCCTATTATCATAAAGCAGTTATGAGTCATCCCTATGTGGTAATGGTGATGGTGGGCTGTATTAGGCAATACACAAAGAACGAAACAGATGTGTACCCTTTATCTTCCAGGGGCTTCAAGAGAAAAATAACAAAGTGTAAAACCAAAGAAGCAGTACATCTGCCCATCTCAACTCTTTAGCAGCAAACACATTCTAGGAATGAGAATACAAAGAACAGACATATATTATTATGGGAGAGGATGTAGTTATTGGCTTCCAGGAACGGACAAAGGTCAGGAAAATTAAGAGGCTTTACTATATCAAACAAAGATAATTTTCTGTAAGAATTTTTTAGAAGCTGTTTAAGTAAAAGGAAATATTACAAGGAAAGGATCGTATGGAAGAACTAGAAAAGAATTTTTCAAGCATTTCACTTTTTGGAAGAAGGGTGAGGGCAAGGAGGGACAGGAGCAGAGTGCACAGTTAGAAATGGAGACTTTCTAGGCAGAGGTACTTAAGAATGAGGAAATGTGAACTTGGATATAACAGGCAACGTGGGAGATGTCAGGTTATGAACTGAGGATTTTAGAACCTTAAACAAAGATAGGCATTTAAAATATTGATCAGATGATGATTTAAGACCAAAGCTTTTTAAAAAATATAGCATATGTGAAAAATGAGTAACAGAAACAGTGCTAGAGAGTGGAAGGTATGGTTCTGTAAAAGAAGGGTACTATTATCCTGGCAAATATCCTGTCTGACCTAAGGGCATCCCTATGGAGGAAAGGCAAGACAAAAGTGACTATGGGAGAGAGTCCTGTGCAGCAGATTTAGATTTTGCTAAATATATCACTGGACCAAATCAATCTAGACTGATTCAGCCAACATATAACCCTATCATAACTTATCAGAAAAATAAATCTTGTAAACAGATTGCTGATTTTTCTATAAAGGCAAGAATGAATTAAATTGCAGGAATATTGACAATACTTTTCTACATGTTTTGCCTACCAACCACCACCACACATACCAATATAAGAATCCAGACACAAAACTAATTTAAAACTGAAAAGGACACTCATCTTCATCTTACATGCTTTGTAATAATGGTTCTCCTATTCAACAAATATTTTGACATATTAAGCTAATGCTTTCCAACATGCATCGTCCAATCTATAGAATACTAACACCCACACTAAATCAGAAAACCACACACCATCTCTTCTTCAATACCTATTTCAGATACTAAAAAGTAAAAAAGATCTACAATGTAAATGATAAACAGCTGGAATGAAAACCAAAACCATTAAAGAAATAGTTGCTGAATGAAATAGAAAAGAGTAAAAACATGATCTATTTGTCAGATAAATAGCTCTTGGGATTATGCATTTTCGGCAATTTCTTTAAATCGTTTGAAACCATGAAAGAAACGTGACCAAAGAATGATCATGAATAGACACAAGAGACAGGACTATGCAATGGGGATAAAATGATGAAACAAGCAAAATGCTAAAGTGTGGAGAGAGACATTCTGTGGCACAGTGAAGAAACGTGGTATAAAGGTGGTCTGGGAATAATTGAGACAGTTTACCACTGCTGGAAAAGGGATTAGGAAAGGGGATCAAAGGAGGTGTCCCAGAGCGGATGAAATGAGAACCAAGTCTGGCAAGCCACTAAGCAGACGACGGGAGGCAGATGCCACATGCGTAGTGAATGACATGTGTTGAAGTTAACGGAGCAAGGCATGAGAGATCCAAGAGTGTTTAGCCCAAGCGGTTCATGTGGGAGGTCAGAGTGTGGGGGGGTGGAGAGGGGGAAAGACTGGCCTAGATATTTGCCTGGGGCAGTTAATGAAGAGCTTTGCTGAGTGAAGAGCTTAAGACTTGATTCTGTGGACAATAGGAATCACTGGTGGATTTTCAACAAGGTTCATACCTGCCTTTTATAAAGGATTTTCCAGCAGTGGTGGTATAGAGGACTTATTTGTAAGGAAAGGTGGAGTGGAAATAAGAATTTATTTGCCTAATATTTATTAGCATATTTACTGATATTTTTTCATTCTAAGCCATCTATAGCTATTAGAACTCCACATAAGACAAAGGATAATTGAGAACTAAGGAGGTAACAGTGGAGATGATTTGAAACAGCATTGAAGAGTTAGATACTGGGCCCCCTTGGTGGTGCAAGGGGTTAAGTCTCACCACTATGAAGCTGAACGGCAGCTATTGCAGCATGAGTTCAATACCTCACCAGGTTGCTAATCCACATGGCACAGACCTCTCCTGTCTCACCCGCTGCTCCCCTCAGCAGTGTATTTCAGCAGATCTGCCTGTTCTGCTCCCCACTGTCTCTGGTGAATCTTCTCACGCCCCCTGCCCCCAACACCTCTAGCCTACACCCAGCTCTTGTATGCATATATAAACCTTTAAAAAAAAAAAAGTCAGATACTGCCTGGAGGATAATTTACATGTGGTCCAGATTTAAGAGAGTGGTGCCAAGTCCAGGAAGAGCCCCATGTTTCTGATCTGGGTAAATGGATAATGGTGCTATTAAATGAAACAGGAATTACAGAAGGTGAAACACCTTAAAGTGGGAATATGATGCAAATAAGATATAACTTTGACTGCATCAAAGGTCAATCAAATGTAAAGATTTCTGGACCCTACTCAGTATAGTTTTAACCAAACAGATTAGACTTCAGAACCTTGACTTTCTCCCTGTAAGAGTTAACTGGTTTCTACAAAGATAAACCTATGACCTCAAACTAATTAACACCTGCTTCTATCCAACTGGACTAACTTGACACAATTAAGAGGTTCTTATTTCATTGCTATGACATAAAGTGAAAATGTCTCCTAAAACTGAGGGTCATAACGATAGAAGGATAAAGATCAAATGCTGTATGGAGAGTATTTTAGACTTGAGACAGGCATGACAGATGGAGTATGTTTGCTGCTGCTAAAGAAATTTCACAGGCACACAAAATATATCTGGCTCTTGCTCTGTGGCTTTGATGTTTCCAGGAACTCATTTAGCAATGTTGGACTACCTGGTAGCTTATATATCCCTTCAAATATGTTATAAGGTGATGAAAATCAAAGCCATGGCATACACAATAACAACTATTTTGCGAAAGCAGTAGTTATTACTAGCCATGCACACTAACTTTCTGCTTTAAAAGTATGGAAACTGTCATCTATTCTATAGCCCATTAAGATTTTTGCATGAGTGCTATGGTTATGGGAGAAATCAAACACTGTCCAAAAATGAATAATGGTGTAAGAAAATAAATTCTAAAAATGACAAAATACATAAATTCAGTAATGTCCCACTTCAAGTTTCACTATCAATAATGAATGAGGAATCCCAATATAACAAAATTTAGTTTGTTTCAGTAAGTACATACTAATAAAATGCCTGTATGTCTTTGATAAAAATAATAATGAGGCAATCTTCTGTATGTGCTGCTCCCTTGGGTCTCTATGGGGATATCTTAGAAAGAGGAGGATGAGAAGGCAACAAGTTAGTAGTGAGTGCTATCTGGAATGACATTTAACTGTGTGCTAAATCCCATGTGTGATTTACAAATTGTTAGACATATTACCTGTGGTCTTACAAGCCATTCGAGATGTGTGAACACAGTGAATAAAAATGCAGAGGAGAAAGACAGGCAGACAGGTAGGTCTCCTAAAAGAAAGGACGGTCTATTTTTAAGCTTTTGTAATTCTCTGAAAGTATATTGGAAACATAGCACCTAACACTAACAGTTTACTCTCAAAAATTTTGTTCCAAGACATGACCATTTGAGTACATATAAATGTATTTTAAACCCATAACTAATACAAGTGGAAGTCCCCTCTACCCATGTAACCACTAAAAGCAAACTACAACATACACTTGAGAAAAATAACATGCTAAAATACTATTAAATTGGTCTTTTAATTTTTATTATAAAAATAACATCAAAGCAAAGACTACAAAAAGAACTAATAAGATGTGTGAAAATCATTTTCACAAATATAAAGTATACTTACGATACTAGATCTCACTGCTATCTATTTATATGAAGGAATGGGTTTAAAATTTTGCACTCAGAACATATCAGAAATGTCATAACAGCCTTAACTTTATCTAAATTCACTCACACATCCTGAGACTCCTAGAAGGTGACTTAAGTTAGAATTCTCAACCAGGGCCTGACGAGGAAGTGAAATTTATTTTGTACAAAAACAGCTGGGATAGAAAGTACACAATAGATTTTGAAAATACGCATCCTGCTTTACACTACCTTCAATTATGCAGTTACTGCACAATAAAAAAAATGTCGTGTTCAATGCACAGATACTAAATAATTCAATTTTGTGGATATCGAATTTGGGAACATTTAAAGAGGGCTGAAATATATTTGTTTATAAAATTCCTCTACAAAAATACTGTAAAATCAGTACTTTAAAAGTAAATGCTAAAAATGTAAGACACAAATAACAATAAAAAAAATGGAAAAAAAAGTAAATGCTAAAACTGCTTAAAATAAGTTGTTTTTAAATAAGTTCAAATAATTCATAACTCATTTTCACATAAATGAAATACTAATACATAATTATAAAATATATCATCTAATATAATATGATCTACTGGGTTAATTTATTTCAGGATTGACTTGTAAAATTAAAAACTCCTTTAAAAAAGGTTTTCATTCAAGATTTTCTCATTTTAGCCCCCCCATTGGAGATAAAATGATATATGGACAAATTAAAATCATATTCATTGATGGCTTATTATGAGAATCCAGAGATGACTAACAAGCTTTCAGCACTAGAGATCAGTTTATATAACAACCATAGAGAGAATTCACCATTCCCTGAGAGTTCTTTAAGCAAATTCCTGAAAGAAAAGAGCTTCCTACAGAAAATATATTGAGATAACTTTTTTATTGGTTAAGTTTTATAAACCAGACCATAAAAACTTTCAACACAGTTTTAAGTCAGTAACTTTTCCTAGGGGATAGGGATTCTACAAAGCCAAGTTTCTTTGATAGATTCAATTAGTCAAGACAGTCCAAAACTGTAGAACATTTTACACAATGCTTCAAGTATCTGGCAGCACTTGGACAATCCAAGTGTCAGAAAGCAAGCGAGCAAAGTTCCTTCTGTTTCACATCATATCTACTCCCATTCAACAATGTCTTTCTTTTATTAGGATGGATAATTAAACCTTGGAAGGCAAACCTAGTATTTCTCCTGTGCTTATTTTTATTTTCTTAGTGTCTGAAAATTAAAGAGCAAAGCCAGGTGGCAGTCAGAAACCAAAGACCAACCACAGCAGGAAATTATTTAGAGTATTTTGTGCCATTTGCCCTCTCTACACTCTGATCAGCTGAAGGGGCTGTGAAGATCACAGGGTGCAGGCAAGATTCTGAAAGCACATGTATTACTGCAAGCAAAGTTCACCCTTGGGCCACTAACCCCTGCCATTCTTCACTGACTAACCTGGTGATGGTAAAAATTTAGAACAAAAAAGGTCACCCAAACACCATGGCTACATGTCAAATGAGCAGGGACAGTTTTAAGACTCTTTTAATCTAAAATAATAATAATAATAATAAATAATAATGTAATAAATTCCTGTAAGTGTGGTCTAAACTAATTTTTCAATCACTATGAGAAGTGCTTGTTTCAACACAAGACTTTTCACAAATCAGAAGCAACAGTACCAAAACAATGGACATCCATTTGCATAAAAGATACAAATTCTTTGAACTCTTTCTCAGACAACTTAGTCACGGGGACTTCTAATACACGTCTTACACAACATTCTGTGACATACATACTTACCAATCACTGGTTTCTGTAGACCTTGAAAGGGAACAGTCACCTTAACATTCTCATTCTCTTATGAAAGAGTACCTTCTCACTGTGATGACCATGCAAAGGTTCTTTACCGGTCAAGTGGTGTTACCAGTAAGTCAACAGCACAGAGTAGAGAAAGATCGAGGAGACAAGACAGTCACATTTTGTTGTGTGGACACAGCAAATAGGAATTTTTAGTTAAATCCCTTTTATACTTGTCCTAGCAACAGTAACTGGTTCTGTCAGCAAGAAAAGTTAGAAGTTTCACAACTTAAGTTTAAAATTAGTATCATCAACTTTGAATTTCTGATCACAGAACTGGTTTTATTAAGCATAAGACTGCAATACTGCCTTTTTGCGCACATAAAATATAAATCTTTACAAACTACCAAGTGAATAAGTGGAATTTATATAAAACCTTTTATTTTCAAAGATTCAAAATGCTTTGCAGAACCTACCCCTTGTAATTTCAAATTCCCCTATTAACAAGGATTATTATATATTAAATATTTAAGGCTTTCAGTTAATGTGTCAGGGATTGAACTGGAGTACGTTTAACATTTACAAAGACAAATTTTAAATTGAAGCTAGACTGCATATACTATAGAGGGTAGGTAGTATTAATTCCTGGTCCCTAGAAAGCAATGCCATAAATAATTTATAAATATAAAAACTATATATCTGGTTTTATTAAAGAAGTTCTTTCATACCTAAAATGTGCTTGCTAAAAATAGTGAGCTATAGAAGTATTTTATTCCTTTGTACACAGTCTATATTTACGATTTTGCAAAGTATAGGTCAACCCAAGATCTTAGGCTATTACCTAACAATTTCAAGTCCAGAATGAAACAGAAAAGGGCACAACCCTGGCACTGTGTCTTCCGAAGATATAAATTCATCAATATTCACTTCAGTTAAGCTCCCAGTTTTACTTAAAAGAGAACAAAAGTATCCAATTTGAACCAGTCTTATAGAAAGCTGGGCCAGGATAATGGAGGATCATCTTGTAACACAAAATACATGTCTTTCCTTTCGCAAAAAAATGATACACAGATGTATAGGTTTTCTTCTACTATACATTCCTATTTGGTATGATGTAATATATTCAAAATATTTTTCTATATAATTTTGATAGCAGCATTTCCAGACCCCCAAAATAATCTACTAAATCATACCAAATAGGGAGGTTCTGCTTTCAGATAGCAGGGGAAACCTGTACTTAAAATTTCCTTCCACAAAAGGGCAACTGAAACTCAAAACAGGACAGTGGTAATTAGTAAAGTTTCTCGACCTAGGGTAAGAGGACCTAAGTTCTAACTTACATGTAACTAAAAAATAAAAAAACCAAAAAAACTTCATACAAGGATGCAGAATTTAGCAGTCTCAAATAATGGGATAATTTATAGAAGACATAAGAAAAACAGTTACAATCTCAAATGACTGGATTTTAGTAGCATTCTGAGCAGTAAATGTTTATATGGACTATATACAGTATCACCCTTTAAAAACAGCCCCAAACCAATATAAATGAAAGACTCACTAAATTCAGAGATGCACAGATGGAATTATGAATTTACCTTTGCTGTATGACAAAATGCAAATCTAGAATCTTAAAGTTCTAGTATAAAAAGAAACAGAAAAAGACTTAGAGGCACAGAACCAGTCAGTCAAAAGCGTCATTTTTCTGCATGGCCATATAGTAGAATGAAGTTTTAAGTTATTTTAAAGTTACTTTTTTCCTTTTATTTGCAATGAAAAACAAAAGCCTTAGAGTCAACTTAATAAGAAAATGCATACTGTATAATGCAATTATTTTTACAGCTCGCCAGATAATCTTACAAGCCATTTCCTCCAACAGTCTGATTTAGAAGTTATACGCATCTTTGCTTTTTGCAAGGTTCATTTTCATTACCATAAATATATCAGGAACAGACAAACCTCAACCTGAAGCCAGATGACAGCTGCTTCAAAAAGTCTAATCTACTTATTGACAAAAACAGAAAAGGAAATAAATGAATGATTGCTATTGATTCCCACCATAGCGCTACACAGACCCAGTAACTTCTCTGGATTAGTATAGACAGAAGCCAATTAGTTTTATTTCATATGTAAATGTAGCATAAAGAGGTGCAAAAAAAAAATTCATTGGACCGCTTTATCCTAAAACACAGGCACATATTTTGAAAGTCACTTCAAACACAGTTCTTGCTTATGGAGCTCTCTCTTTTCTCTTAGGCAAGAATTTTTAAAATAAATTCAAACTCATCCAGCTGTGTATATTCAAGAAATACCAAAAAGTCACAAGGCATAGTAAGTTTCAGCTGTTCTCCTCTCTCTAGTGTTATCAATAACACATAATGAGTTAGCTCATACATCACAGCTGTGCAGGCCAGCGTTAACTTAGCTAATTTAACTACTCCAGGACCTTGCTCTAGTTTAGTCTAGTCTAAAATCATATAGAAAATAACACCACACTATTTTATCATTAATATCCATTTTTCCTTGTCTTCTTTCAGAGTTCCTGTTAACTCATTTAATGGTACTGTCCCTTGAACAGATAAAAAAAAAAGCATGTATGAGCAATTAGCAATCAAAATCACTTAACACAAAGACTAACACTCTAGGCTTAAGACAAAAGTAAAACTCCCCAAAAGACTGTCCTCTGAGAAAAATTAATGATTAAGTCAGGGTTTGCAACTTTTGTCTTCATTCACACACTCCAGAAAATTCAGAATTAAAAATAATTACTGGTCATATCTTCACTTACAGGCCACTACCAAATAATGTCTGCAGAGTGCCAGTTCTTTATGGGTGATAATAACTAGAGACCACCCTAGCACACTTTAAAATGAAAGTAATATGAAAACCAATGATGATCTTAGTTGCTATAGGGAGATTATACATACCCACAACTTCAATCATCTACAATAGTATTTCACAAAGTTGTTCAGACTCTTTTAAAACTGCTTAGTCCTGCCATTTAATATCACTTTACATTAAGGATGAGTGCCTTAAATGTCAGAGACTGTTTTCTTAATTGAAAACACAACATTCGATGCTTTCTTAACTGCATATTTGAAATTTGGAAATTCTCCAAAGCCTATCCTGAATGCAAAGAAGCCATGGATGGCATCTCAACATGGGGAATTCAAACATACAAAGAGTTCCTAGTTGATAATGTTATAAACATCTGCAGATATAAAAAAGCAGAGTGAGAAGGCAAAGTGAGATTATATCATAACTTATGGTAAAAGCATAAATGGAAAATAATTAAAATAATTTCAGTATAATGAACAAACATCTATTATTACTGAAATTCTTTTAAAAATGTGTTTTTAGTATCTAAACATCTTGACTAAAGAGTTGGAATGGACCTATGAATTTATTTAGCTCAACTTTTCCAATTTCATCCTTAAGAATAAAATGAACCCTATGCACATCTAATTTAGATGTTGTAGTCAGTAATTTGCAAAACAATTTTCTTTGCAGTTTCAAACTATGAACTTTTGTCACTGCTAGAGACCCAGAACTATGGGCCTTCACCAAGTGCCACACACAATTATTATGGATATAGCATATAATAATGATTTACCAAAGTCTGATAAACTACTGAAAACAAGTGGAATAAATGCCATTCATTATATTCCTGAATCCAAAGATTGCTGGGTCTGACTGAAATATCTACAAAGCTGAACATACACTTCCTGGTTATGCACAATCTGCACAGATAGACCAGCTTTACAAGCCTGACCACAGAGATTAATAGCTTTAGCCAAATAATGTGGTAACCATGTGAACCTGCTCTGCTCCAGCTTGTTTGTGAGTCTCTCAGCAAGGCTCAACATGCCGTTATCTGCATCTTGTTGCCAGGAAACACAACATCGCTTTGGAATACAAGGAAAACCAGGTTGCAATGACCACAGGTCAACTTCCCAAAAGCCTAATTTTCAACAGTCAGCTATCTACAATCTTGTAACATTTCCTCCTGCAGTCCATGCAGAACTTCACTTTACTAGTGTTGTCAATACTTTCTGCTATTTTTATCAGGGCAGTACCACTTATTACTATTAACAATGTAGCAGCAGCAATAGTAATTTAATTAATTCACTCATACTTTTCATCAAGTATTAATAAAACAGCTTATTTCATTAAAACTGATTTGGATATCAAGCACTCTGCTACTACTTTGTAAGTGATTCATGCTTATGGGCCTATTATCTATGTCTATTCTTCAGCAAAGCAATCTTATTAAAGGATAAAATATCCAGTTTGCTGCTGCTCTAAAAGTTCCTGGATTTTCTGGGCTCAAAATCCCGTCTTTCTGGTAACAGAAGGTAATGAGTTGAACAATAATCCCACTAGTTCCTGACCAAATCGAACAGATAGAAACTTAATGTACTAAGATGCTGAAGTACTCAGCAGACTGGAAATTTGCTTTATAAGAGTAAAGTGGGAGGCCAGAGTTCTACAGTTTGCAATCTGGAGATGGAAGAATTAGAGTTGCTCCAAGAACATATAAAATTAATTACCCTTGACATACCAATTAGAATTGCTAGCTCATGGACAACAGAGATTCTGGACAATACCTTTACATAAAAAATTTAAGATAAAACAGAAAATAATTCTCTCTTCCAATATTGTGCTGGCTTTTAAAAATTAAAGTATTTAGCTTCATTATAGAATCTAAGAATTTTGCTACTCAAGCAAGATCAAATCATGGATGCATTATATTCAGTAAAGCAATCTTAAAATACAATCTCAAAATAATACTTTCCTGATCAAGAAAGCCCAATGAGTTTTCTACATAACAATGTCTTTAATTCTGTACCCTGCATTGTTTCCTTGCTCCATTAATCCTTTCTGAAACACAAGATGCACCGTTCTAGTCTTATAATTAAGTTAATGAAGAGACACACAGATCTGTGTACTTACATAACAAGAATAGTAAAAGAAAACCACTTAACTAATACCAAAGGTGACAAGTGAAAAAAAGAAAAGACTAGGTTTCCGTAATATCAACAATGCTGTGGTACTGTGTTAGAACGGGGAAGGCTGACATCAAGACTAACAGACTTAGACAACTTGGAAATGGTTTACTGGTACCATTTGCATGCTGATTCTCCAGACAGTTGAATAGTATAACCCAATTATCTGTGAACAAAGCTAACACTCAGGAAGGTTTTTCTCCTGCACTTCTGTTTTAGGATATTCAGCATATTTTCGCTCCCTATGGGTCATGCCTCTCCACACTGCATCAGGCCACTCATTATCCATGAGGCTGTCAGGCTACCCTCATGTTCTCCCAAGTCAGACGTCATGGACAAATGTGTTCTCTTCCCATATAACTCTAACCCTTAGTCTTGGCCAAACACAAGTAACTATTAATATTCACGTTACCGGAGAAACAATTTAGAAATATTAAAGCTTAAAATCTTATGAAGATCAATACTATATAGCCATTTTTGCATTAGCAACTTTATGTGTGGCAACTACCATTTTCTTCATTTTCAAGTTCAGTTATAGAATTCAAATGTGAAACTATCAGTTCCATCAGTGAATGCTTAGACATCTGTACTAAAATAATTATACATATCTTGTATACAAAAATGTAAGGGTAACTAATTTTTAAAAATGATAATGTACCAATTAACATAAATCTTTCTTTCACTCACTGTTAAAAGATTTGGGTTAAAATAATACAATTTATTTCCTCTGTAAGACAAACAGATTAATATGCTTAATAGTAAACTTAATGGTAAAAACGATTAAGGGAGCAAGAAAACAATACAAAGTATAGATTTAAATGGTAAAACTAATGGTAAATTTAAAGAAACAAATTTAACATGTTTAGGCATGATTCAGATGTTTGGGAGGAACTTCAGAAATTTATAGCATGCAAAATACTTCTTTCAAACAAATACTTCTTTCCTTTAAAAAAATAGGAGTTACTCAATATGCAAAACTAGATAAATTAGGTTTTCATTATCTATGTTATAGTAGGATTCACCACAGATTTTCTTTCAAAAGCAAGCTCTCCTATGTGGTTAAAATAGTATTTAATTCACAGCACTCAATGTATATGCAACTTCTCAGTCACACACATACTGAAGAGTGACATTTGAATTGTTCAAACCACAACACCTTCATTGTCTGGTTAGGTACATAGTCTACATTCAGCCACCATGGAAAATCAGAATAGCATACACTCAGAATAATAATAATGAAAAAACGAAGAAAACCTGTTAGGCTACTACAGAAAGAAGCCTCCCTAGTAAGCTTTGAGCCTCTTTAAGATTTATAACAGCTTTAAAGTTATTACAAATACATACCCATACTTCATTCTCATTCTATCATTCTCTGGGTTACAGTAAAATCTTTCCAAGTGTTCCTGGGAATCATTGGATACACTCTGCCACTTTTGAGAAGTTGTTCTCTTGACTTGCCAATGATATGGCAAGATTGTGTGGTGCTTCAAACAATCCCTGCCATAAATACAAGTGCCTTGCAAAAAGTCCATGCAAATTTCAATTCCATTCTCTTGGTGAGTATGGTACTGTAGCTGGTTCACCAATTCAAACACAAGGTCAAGGGAAGCTTCCTCACTTTTGTCCTGAAAGAGCTCGGTATTCAACTTATCACTGGTGTCCAAAATGTACTGGATTGTAAAACTATTGTCTTGGAAAACCCCTGGAACATAATCCATGACTTTGTCTATGCATTCAGGACTCGCGGGAACATCACTTGAAACTGTGTGCAAAAGGTCAGTCTGAAAGTGTCCTGCTGTAGAATCTGCAACTGTCCCACTGATGGTTTCTGGTGCAAAGTTGTGATCCTGGATTGGAACCACTTGTTCTGGAGCATCAGTAGAAGGATGGGCTTCCGATATTTGGCCCCTGACATCCGTCCTCTCAGGAATCAGGACAGGCATATTGTTTTCTGTTGGTGAACATGATGGATTGATTTCCAGGGGTTTTTTCACCATAGGTTCATGTAAGCTGCTACCATCTGCACTCTGGTTTCTAGACCTAAAAACCTCATCAAGTGAGCCAGATTCTAGCAAAGTGTTTAATATTGGCCTCAAAGACCTCAGGGTTCCAGTTCCCAATCTCTTCTGATCCTTTTTCTTAAAACAAGTCTTCAATGGAGTGATCTTCTCAGAGAGTCTCATTTGGCATGAAAAGTCATCAGGAGGAGAGGGAGGCTGCACTACACAGTCTGGCTCAGGTTCAGTGGTTTCCATTTCCATAATGTGGATTAATTCCAATTGTTTTCCGAGTCTAAAAATCCTACCAGAAGAAAGGAGAAAATGATCATTTACAAGCGAGCAACAACTGAATCTCATTCACTCATCAAAATGTTTTCTTTTAGTCTGTGACTAAGTTCCAGAATCACTCCTCTTGTATCATATTTCATGTTTAAATTGTAAATTTGATTGAGAAAACCAAGGCTTCAATGCAACCAAGGCTGTTCGAAAGCTCACAGCACAAAAAAAGCAAAAAAAGAGATGGCTATTTTCTAATGGGTCCCTCTTGTTTATTTGTGGACTTGATAGAAAATGATTTGTAATTCTGCTGGTGTATGAATTTTTACTGTAAGTCTGGTGAGGGTTAGAAATAAGTGAGTTTAAATGATGACAGTAGGGGAAATCACATCTTCACTGCTCTGGCTCTCTCCAGTTGTTTGTGCTATTCCTTATCTCATGCAGCAACAAACACTTTCTATGCAGAAAAGTTCATCAAGTAGAGAATAAACTTTAAAGTTAGTGGGTGAATGAATTTGGAGTGTGAGGCTACACTCAGCCAACAGGGGACCTTATAGGAAATATCACAGGGGAGAAAGCCAAGAGCCCGTAGAAGCATTTCTATATTGAGAAAATTCCAATACATTTCCCAAGGATGTTAAAGGTCTCCTTTTGCAATTCCCAAAACACTGCCACTACTGGAGATGGTATTCCAGGATCTGTTTAGCAACAGAAGCTATATCAGCAACAGAAGGTGCACACCATTTAAAAACCAAACATACCTTATAATGCAGACAGGGTCTCCTAGATTTCAGAAATGTTACACAGGCGCATTTTTTTTAAAAAGGCAAAGGAAGGCACATTACAGAAAAATAACACAAACACCAAATTTCAGATCCCTAAGAATTACTAAAAAAAGTGCTTTCTTCAAAGTATCAAAAACCCCCTGGAAAAAAAAAAAAAACGAAACTTCCAGTAAAACGCAAAGCCAGCTTTGTAAACTGAAAGACGGTGTTTCCTCCACAATCTATAGATTCATTCACTAATTACTGCCAGGTGGAAAAGGGTTGGCGATGAGCAATTACTCCTCTTCTCTTGTCCAAAAGACTGAAAGAGACCTTTGAGGCCAGGGCTCATGACTTCACCGAGCACGTCTTCCAGGTGCCCAATCGTGCCTAGCACAAAGCACACAGTGGGTGCCTCATAATATTTTTTGCTTGAATTATGTAAGAAAAAGCACCTATTAGATGCCCAGTTCCATCAGTCTTTATGGGTCACCAGTAACAAAATAATAAAACTGAGTTCCCAGAAAAATGAATACTGAAGTTGTAATTAGCGAGCGCCGCGAATGTACGTGTGCAGAAAGTACACAATGATCAGACTCAAAAAGAAAAACAGCAGACAACGTCAGGTGCTAGCGCACATGGCAGTACAAAAGGAAAAGGTGGAAAAGGAGACCGAGTGTGAGCGGGCATTGTTCGGGAAAGCTGCGCGAAGAAAGAGGGACTTGACAGAAGACATAAATCACTGGAAAGCAGCCAAGCCAGGCGTTATTATTCATCACTCGGCGCTCCTGCCTCAGGGCGCAATTGGCACGGCCCGCGGTATTCCCTCCGGCCGCGTCTGCCCCCGCACGCACACTCGCCGCGCCGCGCCGCCCGGCCGGCAAAACAGACTCTGAACTCATCGGATTTCTACGTGCGTGAGGACACACGCTCTGCAACTTTGGCTGCGCTGCCCTCTGTCACACTCGGAAACGGCCGGGGAAGAGGCAGGGCTGGCGGGGAGCCAGGCGCGGGGAAGTCACCGGGACCTAGTTCCTCAACTAGTTTGCACAACAGAGAAATGCAGGCTGGAGAGCACGTCCCCGCGGGCGGCCCGCTGCCCCGCCGCTCACCTCCGGGCGCCGCCGTCCCCGCGCCCCTGCCCACAGCTCGGTTCACCGCGCGCGGTCGCGGCCCGAGCGGCGCCTCCTGCCGGCGCCCGCGGCCGCCGCCGGTTCGGCCACTCCGAACATCGCCCCGCTCCACGGAGGGCGCCCCCAAACTCTCCGGCAGGCCTCTCGCGACGAGCGCCCCCGTCGGGCTTCCCCGCGCCCCCAAAGCCCTCCGGAGCCGCTCAGCTGCTTCGCCCTGCACCCCCTCAGACGGGCTCCCGAGAGCCACGGCTGCAGACTCGAGCGCGCAGAGCCGCCCGGGGACGCCGGCGGCGCTCGCAGGAAGGGAGGCGGACTTCTGAGAAGAGACCGCAAACTTCTGGCCGCAGCCGCCGCTGCCTCAGCGCCGCCGCCCCGATCCGCGCGCACCGCCTCGGAGCGGGGTCTGCGCCCGCGGCAGGGGGAGGGGGCGGGGGCGCGATGCCGCCCTGCCCAGCGGGAACCGGGGCCGGCGACCCCGAGCAGCCTCGGTCCGCGTCTGAGGCACACCTGCCAGGCCCGGACCCCGAAGTGGAGCCAATTCCATCCGACCCTGAGGGAGCGGGCAAGTCGGCACACCGCGCAGTCTGCCAGCCACTGACCCGTGAGGCCCGCTCCTCCCACCCGCCGTCCCGGCCCGGTCGCTCGCCGGCCCCGAGAACTCCCCTGAGCCCCCGAGCCCCTACCTGAGCAGCAGCCTTAAGAGAACGGACGACCGAGCCTCGTCGCGCCCGCGAGCAGGTCCGCTGAAGGTCCGCGCACTGCGAGTGCGGGCGTCTACGAGTCGTAGGCCGGCGCCGCGGCGAGCCGCGCACGGGCCATTCGGCCGCTGCCAGAGCAAGAGCAGCCGCCACCGTCGCCGCGCTCCGCTCCGGCTCGACTGCCTGTCACCGCGAGCTCTGCTCTACAGCGGCTTCCGGTCGCCTTCCCTCAGCAGCCCCGACGGGGGGCGGAGCCCGACAGCGGGGGCGGAGTGAATGAGGGACCGGCGCTCACTGGGTACCAGAAAAGGGGCCCCGCCCCTTGCGTTTGCGCCTGCGCGCTGATTGGGGCGGTGCGGGAACGCGTGCTCCCGCGAGGGGGCGTGTCTTTTCGCGGGCCGTTCGGGAGAGAGCGCGCGGCTGTGAGGAAGCGCGCGCGCTTACGGCTGTGAGGGAGGAGGGAGAGAGGGGGGAGCGCGCACTAGGGCCGGGCTCCACCTGCGTGAGGACAGATGGAGGATCACTTTGTTCCAAGGGAAGATGTGAAACGGAACGATGTGTTTCTGTGTGGTTGACTTTTGTTTCTTTGCCTCCTCACAAGAGGCTTCCCGCTCCTGTCGCCGCCAGCGCCGAACACAACGGCTGCTATGCCGCTGCGGCCAGACGGGGTCGCCCGCCCCGCGCCCGATGGGCCGACGGGCTGGCCCGAGGGTCGTGCGCTCAGTCGGGCTGCGCTTTGGCGCCGGAAGGGCTGTGCTCTGGGGCCGGGCGGGCTGCGTTCCGGAGGCAGAGGGGCTGCGCCCGAGGGCTAGGGTGGGGCGCGGTGGCTGCGCGCCGGGGGCCGAGGGGCTGCTGGCGAAGTGGCTCCTCGGCCCCCCGCGGTCTCAGGCGTTGTTGCTGCAGGGGAGACGCACGCGGCTTTGCAGGAGGGAAACGTGGCCTTGGGGTTTGGGCGGTAAACGCCAGGATCCTTGTGTTTTAAATTCCGCAAGCACCACCCTGACTTACTCCACAAGTGTTTGTCCGGTGCCTCCCGCGCGCCGACCACATGCAGGACGGCAGTTACTGTCCCCATCAGCGCAGACAGGCCTGTCCTCATGGAGCTTGCGGAGCACCGTGTACTCCCCGTATTTTTTTATTGAGATGATGTTGGTTTACATTGTTTGTATTTTGGATTCCTCCCCCCTCATTACAGAGCTCCCACCACAGAAGCATCCATAGACCCCCACCAGAATTCCTGGTGCGCCTGCCCCTGTGTGTACTCACCCCTTCCTTCACCCCTCCGCTTTTGGATGTCTCAGTTCTGTAGTATGATTTAAAGGGATATTTTTTGAGTTTGACCTCCTGCCCTTTGGTTTTTCTCTTTACCACATGTAAGAGACACTAGTATTTTGTCTTTCTTCTGACTTATTTCTGCTTAGTGTAAGCCCAACCAGTTCTATCCATGTTGCCGCAAATGGCGAGTTTATCTGTTTCTTACATGATAGCTGAGAAGCATTCCGTTGTGTGTATACCACATCTTCTTGATTCACTCATTTGCTTGGGGGCATTTAGGCTATTTCCATAGTTCGACTATTGTAAATAAAGCTTCAATAAACACAGGAGTGCAGGATTCACTTCCAGTAAGTGTATGTGTTCTTCAAGTACATAAAAATGGGTGAGTTAAATAGGTAGTTCTCAAAAGAAGACATATGCAGATAGCCAACGCGCATATGAAAAAATGTTTATCATCTTTTATCATTAGGAAAATGCAAATCAAAACCAAAATGAGGCACCACCTTACTCCTGTGAGAATTGCTCATAACAAAAGGACCAAGTGAGAATTGCTCATAACAAAAGAACCAAAAACAAGTGCCCGTAAGGGTGTGGAGAAAAGGGAACCCTTTTACACTGTTGGTGAGAAAGTAAACTGGTGCAGCCCTATGGAAAGCATTATGGAGGTTTCTGAAAAGATTTTAAAGGGGTGGGGCCTCCCTGGTTGCTCAAAGGGTTAAGTCTCAGCACTGTGAAGCTGTCTGCAGCCAGAGCTGGATCCCCAGCCGGGGAGCTTCCCACATGGCTCAGCAGACCTCTCCTGTCTAGCCAGCTGCTCCCCTCAGTGGTGTAGTTCAGCCTGTAAGCCTGTTCTTCTCCCCACTCTGTCTCTGGTGAATCCTCCCCCCCCCACACCCACCCCTCTGGCCTACACCCCAGTTCTTATATGCATAAATAAATAAATCTTAAAAAAAAAAAAGATTTTAAAGGGACCTACCACATCACCCAACGATTCCACTCCATGTACTCACCTTTGAAGTAACACCTGTTAGTTCTCTTATTGGATTGCAAAATACCTTGAATAATTTTTTGGTGGTGAAGGAAGAAACCATGTTATTTTCATATATTCACTATAAGATTTATTTATTTATACATACAAGCTGGGGTACAGGCCAGAGGCATGGGATGGCGAGAGGGTTCACCAGGGACAGAGTGGGGAGCAGAACAGGCAGATCAGAAATACACTGCTGAGGGGAGCAGGGGGCGAGGCAGGAGAGGTCTGCCGCACCATGTGGGATTCTCCCCGGCTGGGCATCGAACTCGCATCGCACCCTGCCAACAGCTCCACAGCTCAGCGCTCAACTGCTGCGCCACCAGGGAGGCCCCATATATTCACTATATATGGGAAAAATGACCCTGCTCAAAATCAAAGAAAATTAATTATGGTTGTATCCCTAACACTTGGCAGTAAGAGAAGGGAAAAGAGCTTGCAAAGAGATGTTCTCTGCCTGTGATCTGAAATCTAAACTGATTGAATTTTGTAATTCGGAGCCTTTCTAGGTTGAAAAAAATAAAATCTCTTACCTTACCAGACATGGAAGCCTGTAAAAATATAAGCTAACAGGTGATATTAATACATAATGTGATTCCAGGTCTTTCTTAAACTCTTCTAAAAAAACAGACTGGATTACACATCAGCAAAGAATAGATTTAAAGTAACATCTTGCACCATAAGCATCAGTCTTATTTCAAGTTACATCAAGACAGGGCCATCAAACTAAAGTGAGAAAAATAACAGAAATCAGAGACTAATAGGTAAAAGACTAGGATTTTCAAACTAAAATTTATTGAAACAAGATTTTGGTCTATGCCTACTCATGACACAAGTATGTGAGTTTAAGTTGTTTACTGTTTGACGTTTTATATTTATCTCATCTATAATTTTTCTTTCATGCCTTCTTTTTTAATGAAATTTTACAAATTCTAATCGAACATTTAGGTTATTTCTTATATATTTTTTATTCTTTTAATTGTGTTCCAGTTATTTTCTGATGTGTACAAACAACCCCAAAACTTATTAATTTAATTTTTTAAAAGATTTATTTATTTATGCATACAAGCTGGGGTGTAGGTCAGAGGTGTTGGGGGGTGAGAGGATTCACCAGAGACAGAGTGGGGAGCAGAACAGGCAGATTGACTGAAATACACTGCTGAGGTGAGCAGTGGGTGAGACAGGAGAGGTCTGTTGTGCCATGTGGGAAACTTCCTGGCTGGGGATTGAACTTGTGCTGCAGTGGCTCTGGATTGCTTCATAGTGCTGCGACTTAACCCTTTGTGCCACCAGGGAGGCTTAAAACTTATTACTTTAAACAATTCTTATTTGCTCATGATTCCAGGCTCTCTGGTTCAGGAATTAAGTCAGGGCATAGTATATGTGGCTTATCTCTGCTCTGTGATGTTAGGTCTCTATTGGAGTGGCTCAGATTAGGGCCTACCACAAGTAGGGCCTGATGCCTCGGGCCTCTGTTATGACCATTGTTTGCGTCCCCTGGTTTTTCTCTGCATGGCTTTTCTACATGGTTGACCTGGGCTTGCTCATTGCAGGGTAAATTTAGAGTTCTGAGAAGGAGCATTCTAGAGAGGAAAAGCCTCAGCGTGCAAGCCTTTGCTTGCCTCTTGCTTACTAATGTATCAACTGGCAGCATGTCACATGATTAAATTTAAAGTCTATGTAGGAGGTACTACATCAGGCCATAAATATTGGAAAGTGCAGTTCTTTGGGGGTCATTTAGATTAAAGGCAGATCATCTTAATCCAATCAGGGATTAATAGTTAAAAGTTACTTCTAAGTATAACCCTTTGGAATTCCAGTTGAAAATCATTCCTCCTCCAGCCCTGAACTCAATTTTTTCACCCTCCTCATTCCACCTACTTCCCTTGAGGCCATTCAACACTAGCTCTCAACCTCCCCACCACTGCTTTTAGAATCTCACTTGCCTCAAAGGGAAAATGGCACCAGATTCTGGACTCACCACTCTTGCATCTAAGTGCATCAAAGTACTACAGTGGTGTTGCTCCAGAAAAGTTATCTTCCACAATGTCCACTTCAGATGTGACCCATGAACATCATGAAATAGGAAGATCCTCCTACTGAACACAAGCAGGAACTTAGAGATTAACTGACAAGGGCATGGATTCCTTACTGCATTTACCTATCAAGACTGGAGAAGTCCTATGGAACACTGACAACTGTGTGTTTCCCATTTTCTCCTTTTTTGAATGGGAGTTTACAAATATCCTATGACTTGTCTATCCACCATTTCTTATTAGAAGAATTGAGACATAAATTTTCTTTAGAAATTGGTTGTCAGAGATCACAGATCAACTCTCTTGATGGGAAGGACTCTGTATTGTTGGGACTTTGGGATCCTGGGCTCTGAGCTAATTGCAGTAACTTGATGAGACTTTGGGATTGTTTCTCTTAGGAAAGGAATGCATACATTCATTTTATGAGGACAAAGGGCAGACTGTTGCACTTTCTTCCTTCTGAGAAAGATTCTGGTACAGTTTTGTTCTTGGAGTAAGGGCCTAGCAATGGCCTAGCCAAAAAACATATTTCCCTATATCACATAGCATTATGGGTGGCCTTGGCATATAGGTCTAGATTTATGATGAAGAATTTTCAAAAGCGTTTCTTATGATAATAGACAGCTACCCTCCCTCTGTCTCTCCATTTTTTTCTGTTTGATTCTAAGAATACTAACATTAACTGGAAATGGAACCTAATGACAAAATAAAGGTAAACATAAAAAAATGTGAAGAACCTATAAGCTGAGGATGCTGGAGCAGAAAGATAGGAAACTGGTCTTTCGTGACATTTTGAAGCAAATGACCGCTCCTGGACTTACTGTTATATCTGAAAAATAAACCCCAATTTGGTTTAACTGCATAGCTAAATATTTCTTGGCTAATACACAAACTACCATAAGTTATCTTCTAACTAGTCTGTATGCTGTAGGCTCTACCAGTTAGATAATAACATGGCCTACCATGTTAGAAACACAAAAATTGTTACGAAACAATACATCAACATCTAGAACACTTACTGCCAATTCCACAAATATACCAAATTCCTGAGAGTAAGTTCTTCACTTTTAGGATTCTGAGCAAGACAAGATTTTGGCTGAAACTTATTTATCTCAAATTATGTGATTAAGGAACATGCTTATTAAAGAAAAAATAGAAAGTAAGAGAACAACCCATGGTGCCCCATTTTTATGTTGTCTTATTTTATTCAAAGGTTTTTTTCCTATTGCTCTTTCTGTATATTCATGTTTTATCTAATATATCATCTGCAGTTTTCCATGTTAATAGTCTTTTAAATAAATAGATGTTTAATAGTATAAATAACTATAAAGTGTTTTACTTAACCAGTTCCTTGTCATGACAACTTTTTAAAATCATTTATTCACTGAGTACTACATTCAAGTCACTGGGTTAATTGTTGTATGTGCACATACATGTATAAGTGACTCTTCCCTGAACACTTCAAACTATAAAAGACACAAACACATGTACCATGTATGGCCTATGCATGTGTTCCTAAGCCACATAATTCTTGTAAAATGTGCTTATAGAATTTAAATATTCTAATTTCCTTTCCACACATTCCTTTTCTCACTAATTTCTGGTTATCCTGGTCTGCTGGATTTGCCTTAACATGACTGATTAGTTCAGTAGAGTAAATTTTCAGTTTTCATTTTCATTACACAGAGTATACGCTACATAGTGTAAATATCAGTATCTGTTGCTTTCTGTTTACACAATTATTAGTAATAGTTTATTCCCACAACATCCTTCTGGTAGAAAGATCATCATTTCTGGCTATCATAATAAGAAGGAAACAATGACTAATGTGACTCAGAGAGCACAGTGAAAGAACAGATTTTAAAACAGGCTTTGACTCAAAGCAATGCTGTACTTAGATTACATGGAGAACACATGTGAACATGGCAGACTGAGTTCTGAGAGAGTTCAAGCTATAATGTTTTCTAACTATGTGTATAAGCACAATTTATTCTTTAACTCAAAAGAAGTTCATATATGCATGAGAAGTCAAACCTTTTACATAGGAAATTAAATTACTGTTATTATTAAATGCATAAAATTTAACAGTATTGAAATTCTGTCTTGATGTTTTTACTAATGTACTAACTCTTGGAACTTATCTGAAGGAAGATTTCCTATTTCCTGAGAGTAAGTTCTTCACTTTTAGGATTCTGAGCATGACAAGATTTTGGTGAAATTTATTTATCTCAATTAAGTTATAAATATGGTGTTGATAGGAGAAGACTGGAAAATGCTAGTAGGGAATGTATCAGAATAACTAAAGGCAGGAATTTAATAAGCAAGAATTAAGAGTGAATTCATTCAATGCTCAGAGGTAGGTTGGTTTAGAGCATGACATGAACATGCTTTGATAAATACAAACTTAGTATTTTCTTAAAGCAATGGAATATTTACTGACCATTTCCAACTGCTAAAATATTTCTTGGGGTCTCCCTGGTGGCAAAAGGGGTTAAGTCTCAGCACTCTGAAGCTATCGGCAGCCACTGCAGCACAAGTTCGATCCCTAGCCAGGGAGCTTCCCACATGGCGCATCAGACCTCTCCTGTCTTGCCCATTGCTCCCCTCAGCAGTGTATTTCAGTCAGTCTGCCTGTTCTGCTCCCCACTGTCTCTGGCGAATCCTCTCTCACACACACACACCCTCCCTCCTACACACACCCCCTGCCCACACACACACCTCTGGCCTACACCCTAGCTTTGTAGCCATAAATAAAAAAATCTTTAAAAAAAAAGAACTGAACTCATAAATAGCCCTTGCCATCCACCCTGGACAGGCTCAAGTGCATACCATAGGTTTTCGTATTGTGTCTATACTCAGTATGGTGATTTGGGCAGACTGGACATCTTTGTCATTCACTGAGGAGTGACTGTTCTGATGCCCACCTATCTTTCATCTCTGACTCCTCCACTAGACAGATAACTCTGAGATCATAGGTTTTCAGTCCAGTCTATATATGAGGATCACTTGAGTTACTTAAAAAGATATATCAACATTATTCAAAATTATCTGTTTCGAGTCTCTACACAAAACCAATCCAATCAGAACCTCTGAGGGTAGGGCTTGTGCATTGAATGAAAGCTGTGTCTTATTTATCTTTTCTTCTCTGATTCCCAGGAAAGTTTGACATTATCAGGCACTTAAAGACCCTATTCATTAATTTCCTTCAATAGGTATTTATTGGGTATTTGCTTTCTCAGTACTTCTGAGAGTTAGGTATATAGGAGAAACTAAAACAAATGGTCACCTACTATTAACATTGGGAAAGAGAGATAGGTGGTACCAGGTGTGAGGAAAGCTGTTAAAAGAAAGCATGGTACAGGTAGAACAACCACATAATTTATCAAACAAGGATAATTTGACAGTCACTTTTTGCAATTATGTAAAGACAGTATACATGAAACTGGGATTGTCCTAGATAAACTGAGATGTGTAACTATCCTAAGTAAAGTGTTAAAGGGTGTTGTGTGGACAGGAATGAGGTGCTTTTTTAAAACAATGTGCTGTTCAGGAAAGACATTTTCTAGATGGAAACATTTAAGCAGAAGCCTGAGGAAGAAGAAGGAGCTGGTCATAGGCTACTGCTAAGTGTAGGGCATTCCAGGTAAACGGAATAGCAGATGCAAAGGTTCTGAGGTAGGGGTGAATTTGGCAAGTCAGAGGAAAATCACAGAAGCCAGTTTCACCGGAATTGAACAAATAAAAGTCATTCTGCTGAAGAAGTCAGAGGGGTGGCCAGAGGTCAGGCTTCATATCTCTAAGCCAGGATGGTAAGGACTTTGGATCTTACCTTGAGACAGAAATCTGTGTAATTTACATTTTAAAAAGATAACTCTGGCTTCTGTGTGGAAAAGAGTCTCTTAAGAAGGCAAGAGTGAAAGCTGAAGAATTAGGAAATCGTTTATGTAAGAGATTATGGTGAGTTGGACTAGTGTGATAATCATGGTAATGGGGAGATGTGATTAGAGTCAGAGAGTATTGTGGAGAGGATTTGCTGTTGAGTTGGTTAGGGGTATGAGGAAAACTGGAGTCATGGATGACCCCTTAATTTTTAGCCTAAGTGGCCAAAAGAATGTAGTTGTCATTTGTTTGTTTTTCCATCAAAATTAAATTGCTTTATTATTCATTTACAAAAAATGTATGTTTGGAAGTACAACTTCACACCTCACTATGCTTCATTTGCCCTCCACTAAAGCCCCATTGCCAATACAATATCACCTTATCTCCTTTATAGCCTCC
Source organism: Scalopus aquaticus (assembly GCA_004024925.1). Classification (NCBI taxonomy): domain Eukaryota; kingdom Metazoa; phylum Chordata; class Mammalia; order Eulipotyphla; family Talpidae; genus Scalopus; species Scalopus aquaticus. Next base: position 19,784 of record PVIJ01012135.1, on the reverse strand, counting down.
TTTCTCACCCTCACCTTGCAGGTAACCACCATAGTTTTCAAGGAGCCTAAGAGTTTTTTTTTTTTTTTGCTGTGTTTTGCCAATGTGTTTTCTTTCATTTCTTATATTCCACAAATGAGAGAAACTGTTACAGGGCAACCCCGATATACAATGGGGTGCCTGACTGTGGGTTCTCACCCGTGTGCTTAAAAAAGGACTTATAATAAGAACAATTGCAGGCACTCACAAAAAGGTTAATAAAAGGGTTTATTTACAAAAAGGAAGGGCAATTAAAAAATGAATAACTCGGGACAAAAGAGAAAGTGAGGGAGAGAGATAAATCTCCAAATACGTCCTACCAGATCCGAAGAGCTGGAAACCCCAATGGCACGCTGTAGCCCGGCGAGAAGCAAGAGAGCCCCAAGGTCCAAAGACCCTCATTATATAGCCAACATATCTGCTTAACTCCATCCCTCAGTTTCTGGTAATCCTCTCTTCTGGATGATGATGGAATTAAGGGATTAGTGGCCCCTAGTGTCTTGGACCTCCTGTGGAGTTTGTTGCAGACGTCCTTTTCCCCCCCAACAAAACCATCTGGTAATCATCTTTCACTTTCTGACTTATTTCACTTAGTATAGTTACCTTGAGGTCCATTCCTATTGTCACTATTCCTAATGTCACTATTTTTTCTTAAATAATTGAGTGGTATTCCATTGAATATATATTCCACAGTTTCATCATCCAGTTGTCTGTTGATGGGCAATTAGGTTTATCCCATATCTTTGCTATCATAAATAACGTTGCTATAAATATAAATCTTCCATATTAATTTTCATATTCTTTGGATAAATACCTAAGAGTGATATTCCTGCATCATGTGGTATTTCCATTTTTGTTTTTTTTGATTTGTCATTTATTGAGATATTATTGAACAAGCAGGCTTTTGGAAGGAAGGGGGATAAAGAATATCGTTTTGGACATATTAAGATTGAGGTTTATTAGATATTCAAGTGGAATGGTTAGTAGGCAGCCAGATAAAGAGTTTAGGGGAGAAGTTGGGACTATTTGCTACCATATTTAAGAATGTCCCCATTTCTCAACCTACATATCAAACACATTTGTCCCTCCATTTGACATGATGGTTAATTTGGAAGGCTTAGATGTGTGTCTTTTTTAAAAGAGGAGTACTGGACTGTATTCTGCTTTTGCAGAGGAGGGAGTTTTTTGTTTTTTGTGGTTTTTTTTTTTTTTCATGAAACCTGGAAGTGAGATGTTGCCTAATGCCAAGTCTACTTATTTCATCTTTCTCCAGCGGAGAAAAAATGTAATCCCTATAAACTTCAGCTAATTTTCAGCTCCCATAACCCAAATTTGTCCATGAAAACCCTAATCAAGAGCCTCTCTCATGGCCTAGGGGTTATCAATGCTATCGCCTCTATGGCCTGTGTTCAATCCCCAGTCAGGAAACTAACCCACATATGGCATATGGCAGACTGCTCCTGTCTCTCCTGCTGCTTCCCTTAGCACTGTATTACAGTAAATCTGCCTGTTCTGCTCCCCACACTGTGAATACTCTCACTCCCGCCCCCCCCCACCTCTACCTCTGACCTATACCCCAGTTCTTCTACAAAATAAATAAAAACAAATGAACAAACAAACAAACAAAAACCCAATCAGGGAAGCCGACTGGATAAGAAAAGACTTTGAGGCTAAAGAAAGGTTCCATGTTCTATAGGTTTAGAGAAAGAAAAAAGTCAACTCCAAGTCAAGCATGTTAATATATGAAAATAAAAAATAGGTATAGGCCCATACACGTTTCTAGAAATATAAGACTAATCCAGCTTTTAAAACAAAAATCTGTAGTATCAATTAAAGTTCCCATTATTTATTGACTTAAGGCATACAAACTTTAAAAAACCTCTATTTTTTTATTTTCAAATGCAAATAATATGGAAATTTACTCTCCATGGGAAGTCTATATTCGGCAAAAGAAAGTATTTGCAACATTACTTACTTTATGTATTATTTTGACTAGCCTGAGGCTCTGACTTTTATTTTTCACTTTCTGAACAGTTCGCTAAATTGCAAATCAAGGACCTGAATGGCTTTTTTTCTCTCCACGATCAGTGTATTTACATTGAAACCAAAGAAACTTTTGGTTTCAAAATTTTGCAAAGTCTCAAAAAAACAAAACACCCAAACAAACCAATGTTTCCTGGCTTAAAAAGAAAACTGTATAGACACGAATTAAATATAACCACATGAGAAATGGAAACTGAAACTGTTTTTTACTAGACTTCAAAATTAAAAAGCCATGCAATTCAGCTACATCAAGAAAACTCTAGGTACAGACCTGTTGGTGAAAATAATGGATTAATTGCATAGATAAATAATCTAGGAAAGGGTTTATAGATTGACCATTTTTATTCATTCCTCTTTTTTATTAAATGCCTGCTAAAAGTCACTGACTATGCAACGGTGAGTGAAACAGACGTGATCCCTGCCTTCACACAGCATATGAAAAACTGCAGATGTTACTCAAGTTATCACTCTAACCAACATTTAATTACAGACTCTAATAAGTGCTTTAAAAAGAGCAGAGTGCCATGACTGAGACCTGACCCAGGTCAGGGAGCCAGGAAGACTTCCCTGGTGAAGAAACATTTAACTGGACCCTGATGACTAAGTGACCTTTAAGTAAGAAATGGGTGAGGGCAGGCAACAAGTGATTAGGAGATGGGAACTGCAAGTGCAGAGTCAGAACTGTGCAGGTGTGGCATGCAAGAGAGTCTGAAGAAGAGAAAGGGAGAGAGAGAGGGAGAGGAAGAGAAAGAGGGAGAGAGCTGGAGATGATTTGGGGGATGCAGAGCTAATTAAAGATTCTGGAGAAAAATAGGCAATCATTAAGCTTTTTAATTATAAAAATGACCTGACCACATTTTTTATTTTAAAAAATTTATCTCTGGATTAACAGGATCTTTCACTTCCAGTAATGGATTAGGTAATTCAGGCTAAAACTCTTACCAAGAAAACCCACAATATTTTTAAATCCGCTATGAGAGCTGACGTGACAATGAAGGACTACAGGAATGAGAGCTGAGAAAAGGAAGCCCAAAGAAGTGAGCAGAACATTTAGAACATATTTTTCCAAAGAAGTGACTAAAAAGCTTAGCAGAACAGACTAACAGGTATTTATTTTTTATTCTTTAATTTTTTTATTGTTATTTTTTTATCTTTTACATTTTTTATTCCCGTTGGGTAGCCCACCACCAATTCACCTGTGACCCATCTCCTCGGTCTCTTGTGTCCTTTTCTACTCCATTTTGTGCCCTTATCCCCCCCCCTCCCCTGCTGAGTGTCTCTCTCCTATTTGGTTTCCCTATAGTCCTGTTATAAGTGAGACCATTCAATATTTTTCTCTTTCTGGCTTATTTCACTGAGCATGATCACTTCTAGTTCCATACATGTCATTGCAAATTGCATGTGTTTATCTTCTTTGAATGCTGAATAGTATTCCATTGTGTACATGTATCACATCTTCTTGATCCAATCGTCTATTTTTGGACATCTGGGTTGTTTCCATACCTTTGCTATTGTAAACAGTGCTACAATGAACATGCGTTATGTGAGCTCCTTGTAGATTTTTGTTATCAGCCCTTTATCAGTTGTATTGTGTGCAAAGATCTTCTCCCAGTTAGTAGGGTGTCTGTTAGTTTTGGTTAATGTCTCTTTTGCTGTACAGAAGCTTTTTATTTTGCTGTAATCCCATCTGTTTATCTTGTCCTTCACTAAAGACGTAAAGGACTTACACAAAGAAAATTATAAAACCCTATTGAAAGAAATAGAAGAAGACACAAGAAAATGGAAAGACATCCCCTCCTCATGGATTGGAAGGATTAACATTATCAAAATGGCAATCCTACCAAAAGCAATTTACAGATTCAACGCTATTCCAATAAAAATCTCAATGACATTCTTCAAAGAAATAGATTGAATACTGATGAAATTCATAGGGAACCACAAAAAAACCCCACATAGCTAAAGCCTCTTTACTAAAAAAAAAGAAAACAGAGGACTTTCACTCCCTGATTTCAAACTATACTATAAAGCTGTAATAATTAAAATAGCATGGTACTGGAACAAAAACAGACACAAAGACAAATGGAATACCCAGAATTAAAGCTGCATATCTATGAACAACTAATCTTTGACAAAGGAGCAAAGAAAATGCAGTGGAATAAGGACAGTCTGTTCAATAAATGGTGCTGGGAAAACTGGACAGCTACATGCAAAAAAATGAAGCTAGACTACTACCTCACACCCTGCACAAAGCCAACTCAAAATGGATAAAAGACCTGGACATAAGACCTGAAACCATAAAATTTATAGAAGAAAATATTGGCAAAACTCTACACGACATACATCTCAGCAATATCTTTAAAGACACATCCCCTAACAGGAGTTTAAATTGAAATTTGAAGTTCAAGGGAAATGACACCAGGCTTTGGGTTGGGGGGCAAAGAACTACATGAGGAGTAAGAGTAAACCAGATATATGCCAGTCCTCCCAGTTTCAAATCCTTGCAAACACTCCATTTGGATCAAGGTGATTTAGGATTGCTAGTAGCCTTAACTTTTCGGCAAAAGCAAATGTAAATTCTCGTTAGAGAAAGATAATTTTATTCTAAGCCTCAAATGATTTTTACAGTTTTCTGAATACATTATCTGTAGCACAATTAAAAATAACTAGGTAAGAATTCACAAACCGGTGGGATATGTAAAGAAACACAGAAGCCAGATTAAAGCTCCTACTGGCCAAAACAGGGCAATTTGAATGATAAAATTAATGAATAGCAATTCATAATATTGAATAAAAAAGAATCCACAAGTCAATGAAAATACTCAAAAAGTGGGGGAGGGTGCAAGAGAGAAGGGAAAATTTTCTTTACAGAAGAATGCCAGCTAATAAATGTGGATGGACATATAGAATCATAAAATCACTATTTTATAACTACCAAAATTATAATTGATAAATAAAGGATTATAAATTGTTTATCAAAGGATATTAACATCACTGGGTGAAAGGTTGGAAATAGGATATTAACATAGTGCGCAAGTATCTCTTTATACATTATTCATGAATAACAAAAGGAAAGATATGAGCTGACAACAAAAAATCTGAAGATTATGCCCTGGAAATCAGATGAGCGCTGAGCATATATCTTCACAGAACTTCATTAAAAGGCAAATGCTTCCCAGGGAGATGTATCTTTTTGAACTGCTGGCAGTCATTCCAATTTTAATATAAACTTTCCAATCTTTTCTTGAGGGTATATTTTGATTGGGATGGGGAACATTAGGACATCTGAACACCCATGGGTAAGAAGAGTAACTCCCCATGAAACAATATAATAGAGGAAATGGATGATGGAATCTCAATCATGTTTAAGAATAGGAGCGACGGTTGAGGTACTAAGTTATGGAGTTGTTTTGTTTTTGGTTTTTGGAGAAAGAGAGAGAAAAAGGAAAAAAAGGAGAGAAAGGAGGACATTACAGAAACTCCATCATACCTTGCGAAAACTACATGGGCCCTGGTTAGGGAGTGGTAATGGCAGGTGAAGGAAACTGCCCTAGACCAAAAATATTTAAGCGACTAGCTTATTTAGATGAAAGGAAACTAAAGACTATGCCTGATCTTCATGTAGATATTGAGGGAATTTATGTTAAATGTATTATGGTCTGTATGTTAAAATTTTTGAGAACAATAAGATGTATTAGGATTATGTAGGAGAATGTTCTTGTTCTTAAGAAATAGAGAAACATACCAAAATATTTAGAGGGTGAAGCAACCTAAGTATAAAGTTCTTTCAAACGGTTTAAGGAAGAAAAAAAAAAGTACACACACATGAGTATGCACATGTATATATACACACATACACATGTATGCAATTCTCAACTCATCGGGTAATGCAGGACTCAAAACTGACTATGTAAGGTGAAACCACAAGAAAATTTTAAACATTTTTTCTGAGGATGAAAAGATGCAGAATAAAAGCTGAGGAGACTGGGGAATATTTGAAATGGCCTTCACAGAGAATAAGAGACAGCTGACCAAGAAAATAGAACAGGGTTGTTGGCAGTGTCAAGCGTCCAGAGTTGGTGACCTAAACATTCCAGTTTTATTAGCTTGCCCTTTTGTGTTTCTCAGTCTTGTTGCATGGCCACCTGGATGTAGGCGTGGAGCATGTGGGTTGTTGAGTTCATGTAAGATGGCGGTTTCTCCAGGTTGATATGAGGAAAAGATAGAGACAAGGGAATTTATGGTACTGGTGAAAGGATTACAGAAAATATGGGCAATGAAATCAAACCTGGAGGAGGGAAGCAAGAGAAGGCTAATGTTAGAGAAAGTAGAGGAAACCAGCATGTGAAGTATCCCCTTGAGTTCAAATAGTGGTTCTAGTAAGAACTGTTTAAGAACTGTTTAACTAGCAGTAACTGGCCTTTTCCTAAATTAAGGAGGCAGTGTGCTGTATCAGCAGGTGTTCAAGTTGGACTCTTTCTAGTTTTAATATAGTTTTGGCTGAGGCCCAAGAGATTGAGAAGAAAAACAACAGATGTTCTAATGAGGTGCTATATCACCTATGCAAAACTTGCAAAGAGAGGGTCAAACTGGTTTTATGACTCATAATCTAGCACCCACCTGGAGTATGTGTGCAAGGATTGGAGTTGAAAATTTGAGAGACAAGTATTATTTGGAGAATTGTCGATGTGCCCTGTCTTTTTCTTCTCTCTCTACTTGGTAAAGGCTTCTCTCTCTCTCTCCTTAAACCAAGGAAATTATGTGAAGAGCATCAGATATACCTCCTTCAGTTGAAGAGTGTAAGGATAGTAAGAGGAACTGGTGAGGGGGAGGACTGGGAGGACAAGGTTGCATTGGGAACAAGTTGCACATCCACCAGCACTGGGCAAAGGTGGTGAGTATTTCTCCTGGGACAGTGTGGGCCTGTGGAAGTGGCTTGCTTTGAGCTATCTCAGTTTGCATGCCTTTTTGGGGGGAGTAGCCACCAAATGGGGAAGGGTTGAAGATGGAGTTACAGGAAGCTCTATCATGAGAGCCAACTTAATGTTCCATGGCAAGAGTATCTCCTCAACATTCACAAAAACATCTTTGAGGCTTTCCTGGTGGCGTAAGGGGTTAAGGCTCAGACTATGAAGCTATGCAGCACTGCAATGTAAGTTCAAACCCCAGCCAAGGAGCTGACCCACATGAGACAGCAGACCTCTCCTGTCTTGCCCGCTGCTCCCCCCAGCAATGTATTTCAGTCATTCTGCCTGTTCTGCTTCCCACTGTGTCTCTGGTGAATCCTCTCACCACCCCCATGCCTCTGGCTTACACCGCAGCTCTTGTATGCATAAATAAATAAATCATTTGAAAAAGAAAAAGCCTTTGAAATCGTGCTCAATGGGACTCTGACATCTCAGAGGCTGCCATGGTGGATTGTGTGCCAGTCTAGTGAGACTTCTCTCTTCCTGATCAATCTTGGAGGATATAGAGGTAGCCAAACTGGGGTAGGATGGGGAGCAGAGAAATGAAGAGAGAAACCATCTGCACTTCTTTCCCTGGTACAACTTTCCAGCCAGCAGCAGTGACAAGGTGGGTCAGGAAAGGAGCTTTAGCCTAGAGTGTGGTTCAAATCCTATTGAGCACTTCAATTATGAATTAAGACTATTCTTATGATGGAGGAGTCCCAGGAAAGTGTTGACCAAAACTAGCCAGAGGAGCTAGTGGTTTGTCCTAAGGAAAAGGAAAATGAAACAAAAACCAAAACTTACAGAGTTGAAAAGGGCATTCTTCCATATGGACTACAGCTCATTCCCTGTCATACCAGTTACCTAGATTAGTGAAACACTGTGTGTGGTGTGGGAGTGACTAGCTCTGATTGTGGAATAGAAAGTCACTGAGGATGAAATGGTCAAGATATGAGAAGCCTGGTGTGGGCTGAGTCATCGCCATGGATGACAAAGTCTTCCACAATGCTGGCAAAGGTGGTTGTAGAAAGGCTACATGGCTTGTGCCCAAGCTTAGTGAATCTCAAACTTTGGAGTGTATTAGAATCACCTGGGGATGCATTAGATACAGAAACCAGCTTGTTGAAGTAGAATAAGGCCCAGACTTCTGCATATTTTTACCTAGTTCCCTGGTGATCTGGAACCACCATAAAGTCTGAGCACCACTGGTCAATGTTTAGTGAAGAGAAATAACTCACTGGTCAATAGTAATGATACCTACCCGAAGAAAGAAAGAACAAGTAGTTCAGCCAAGTAGCACAGCTAAGAAGCAATTTTTTGTTCTAAGAAGGCAGGAAAGTAGTGGTCTAGAAAGTAGTAATGGACACTAGTGTCTCAGCTCACTGTCCATAAGTTCTTTGCTCCCTCTCTCCCTCCCCTCCCCCACTCCTTCCTTGTCATGAAAATGATTGGTATGGGTAAAATCTGTCTTTGCAAAAAATATTATGCTAAAGCCCTTATCCTTAGTACCTTAGAATATTAATTTATTTGAAAATAGGGTCACAATAATTTGTAAATATATGTAATTAGTTAGGATGTGCTCATACTGGAGCAGGATAGACCCTTAATCTGATATCATTGGTGACCCTATAAGAAGATGACAATACACAGATACAGAAAATGCCCTGTGATGAAAACAGAGATGGGAGTTATTCAGCCGTAAGCCAATCAACACCAAAGTTTGCTGATCAATCATCAGAAACTAGAGAGAGATGAAGAAGGATCCCCTTCAGGTTTTAGAAGAAGCATAACTCTGCTAACACCTTGATTTTAGGCACCTAGCCAGAAATGGGAGATGATACATTTCCCTTGTTTCATTTTTTTAAAGATTTATTTTTTCATTTATTTATGCATACAAGAACTGGGCCAGAGACATGCAGGGTGAGGAGAATCACCAGAGAGAGTGGGGAGCAGAACAGACAGAGCCACTGAAATACACTGCTGAGGGAAGCAGCAGTTGAGACAGGAGAGGTCTGCTGCACCATGAGGGTTAGCTCCCTGACTGGGAATCAAACTCATGCCGCAGTGGCTGGTGATAGCTTGATAGCACTGAGAATTTAACCCCTGCGCCACCAGGGAGGCCCATTTCTGTTGTTTTAAACCACTCAGTTTGTTGTGCTTTGTTAAGTCCACCTTGGAAAATCATGCAATATGATACTCCTTTCCTGGCATACTCGAAATCATCTCTCCTATATTCACACCTGTGTTGTGTCCCTGCTCCCTTTGCACTGAGCTTGCCATCTCAGACACAGAGAAACCACATATAAGCCAATGGATGCCACTGAAACAATAGGAGAGAGTTCCTTGCTTCTTGAGACACTTAAATTGAAATACAGTACTCTGTGTGTTCTTAGGGAGTCGTCAACCCCCACATTGTCTTCTGCACTTATTGTTGACAAATGAGTCAGTTCATACAAGATTAGTAGCTTATTTGAGTAGGTGTATGTTCAAGATACTTTGAAGAAAGGAAACCTGCTCTATATACCTGCATGCTACTCTCATAAGAAAGCAATCCCTGAGGAATCTTAAAATACTCCTTATCAAAGTACTGAGATAACTTCTTGGCAGTCATACATCATAGGATCCATGTCCAAAAGTCCTCCCCCCTCTTCTGATTTCCATTGTTATTCTCTTCCCAATATTGAAGGAAAGTCTTGGACCACAGAATGGCCCAAGAGATGACAGTGAAGACAGACTGGAGAACCCAGGAAAGCTTAAGTTTCTGATTTATTTTGCAAAGTCCACAGAAACTGAACAGCAGTAAGATGCCACTAATGTAGGAGAGAGAGACGCAGACTCCCCTCAGTTTTCTCCCACTTCCCCTGGTCTCTGAAAGTGTATACTGCCTCTGACCTGTTGGATGAAGATATGCATTGTGGGCCAGAAATGCTACTTTAGAAATAAAGTATGCAGTTAAAAAAAATAAATAAATAAAGGATCAGGTGCAAGACCAAGGTGTCTTGCAGATTCTAGAAAGAGAATAGAGTTGGTGGTTGATAGCTGAGCTGAGCAGTTCAGGACTTAGGTCTACAAGATGGGTTATGTCAGGGATTATGCTCTTTTATGTCAGGACCTTGACTTTGGACTGTAGGAAGAGACAGCCTATGTTAAAGGACCAGACCAGAGATTCTCAGCCGACTTTGGCTGTACATATGTAACTCAAGTTCTCTCTCAAATTAAACTCCGGCCTTCTGTAAGATATTTTCTCTTGGGTGGTCTGCAGTTACCTGAATTCAGTTCTCTATACCTAAAAACTGAGTCTATCTCAGTCCTCTTCCCCAAATCTGTCTGCTTGAGTTTCCTTTTTATATACAAGATCTCCTAAGTTCCCGAAAAGAGTTCTCAATTTGTGGCCTCTCAAATTGCTCTCCTCCCCATGTATTCCAGCCTGTCATCAGTATCTTTCCCTTTCTAGAATGCCTGGTTCGGACTTCCAGTGCCTCAGATGGTGTCCAGTCTAATGGGCACTTCACTCTCAGCAGCGGTTGTGTTGACTATCTCAGCTGACTGTTTTGTCTTGACCCCTGGTGCATTACACATCCTGGTTTTCTTCCTTCTTCCTTTCCCTGTCCCATTTCTATCTCCTTACATTCTTCAATCTCTGAAACATGGTGTTCTCTGACACCTTTAAATCCCATCAATATATGCTGCAAACCCTGTATCCAGTAAACCTGACATCCCACTCTCAATGTCTTAGGCATCTCAAAATAGCACAGCCCCAATCAAACTCTTGATTCCTTTTCAAAGCCTCCCACCCCAACCTGCCCTTTCCCAATCTTCCCAGTCTAGTGAGTGGCATTCCAGATCATTCAGCTGCTCAAGCCAGAAAGTTCCCCTTTCAGCACTCTCCTACATCTAATCAGATGTAAGTCCTATGGGCTCTGGCTTCACAGGAAGTCTCAAATGTGCTTCTCTTTGTTCCCTTCTACCATTTTGGTTTAAGCCAACACCTGGCCTCCAAGCTGATTTCTCAGCTACACCTCTTGCCACCCACACCCCAACCCATTCTCTTTACTCAGAACAACTAGAGAATAAAGTTTTAAGATCTTGCTGTGGCCTACAGGGTCACGCATGACTTAGCTTTTGGTAGCCTCTCCAAGCTATGTCATTCTGTTCTGACCATAGCCCACATAGTGTAAAGCCCATTGTCCTTTCAGTTCCTGGGACCAGTCCAACTCCTTCCTACCTCAGGGCTTTTGCATAAATTGTTCCTTTTTCCTTGAATACACTCTGCCTGCACACCTTTTACGTGTATTCCACGCCCTTTGCCTAATAACATTTGAAAGTTGGTATGGAGATTGGCACATAGCAGGTTCTAAGTAAATTCAGCAGGTCTTCGAATGACATTCTTTCATTCAAAGTAATTTACTTATAAGTTGGTGAGAAAAGAATAATCAATTTCCAGGTGGGGACACTGTCTCTATGGAGTGGGCCTGTTCTCCCCATATCTGTGTGGGTTTTCTCTGGGAACTCTGTTTTCCCCCATTGTAAAAGGGTAATCCTCAGGGATGGAAGTTTCCAAGTGCCCCTCCCCACGTAAGGAAGGGTGGAACTGGGCAGGGAGGTAAGCTAGAAAAGACTGGGGAAAGGACTGAGAAAGGAGGAAGAAGCAGGGAGATGGGATATGAGGAAGAAAACATGGAGGAGGCACGTGGAGCAGAGAGACGTGAAGAATCTATACTGGCTTCTTGGCCTTGGACTTGTACCAGAGACTTGGGGCACGTGGAAGGAGATACTTGAAAACGACAGAGATGTGGGTGAGAAACCCGTGGGGAGGCTAACAATGGCAGCCTTTATCTTGATTTTGATTTTGTTCTTTTCCTTCCAGACTTGTCTGGCCCCTTCGCCCTTCTCATATGGGGCCCCATCAGAAGGTGCCTCAGACTTATGGCAAGATTTTGGGCCTCAACAGTCCTTCTTTGGGCCAACCCTGTTTTGCTGGGCATTTACCTATGAGGGGATGGGTAATTTGGGGTGTTTAATTGGAAATTGTATTTTTTTCTCTCCCCTCTATTGTACACTAATTGTATTAAAGTTCTTTTCTATTGAAGGTCTAACACACTAGAGTATGCTTTGTCTTGATGCAGCAGATGGCAGAACCTATTTAGAGTGGGCAGGTTTGGGGGGTCACAGGGTGTCCCTCATCCAACCCTGTAACACCACATTCCAAAGATACGCATGTGAGGTCTCTGGTGTGTCTCAGTTGTCTCTGTCCATGTGAGTATGGTTGTATGTGAGCATGCTTTTTGATAGAAGGGCATCCTGACCAGTGCTGGGTTCTGCCTTAGCCCTGAGCTATCAAAGATGAACTCCCATCAAACTGGAACTCCCAACTTCCAGCAAAGTGGAATGAAGAGGGTAGAAAATGAATGAATGGATTCAAATGATTGTTTCATATTAGAAAAGTGTTGGGTTCTTTATTTAGAAATCTGGTGATATTTTTGTGACAAGAAATATGATGTTAACTTAACTCTTGTTGGTTTCAATTAACCTATGATGAAATTGGTTGCATTACACTTTCTCTTGAAGTTGCACTTTCTTGTGACCTTATGTGGGACTTACTGTATTTGTTGAATGAGGGCAAAAAATGTATCTGAAATGAAAATTCTACCAACAATTTGTTGGTCAGTGAGGAGAACAAAGGATGCCACTCACTCTGTGCCAGAAAATGACTGTTAGAAAAACAGAATGAAATTCATATGAATAAGAATGGTGCTTCTTTTTCCTAAGGAAACTCTTGGGGCAGATTTGAAAATAACCAAAATATGGAACGAATATTTAGCTAGTGTGGGACCATTTAAATGCTGTCAGGAAAAGGTAGGGTATAAATCACAAATAAATAATAAGTACCCACTTGGTAGCAGCAATATGGAAACATGATTGTCAAATGGAGACAGTCTAGGTCAAAGGAATTTCAAACTAGTACAATGAGAGTTGCCTCAAGTCCTGTTTGAACAGGTGGACTAGATTATGGACTGGCGAGCCCTGTCTGAACAACCTGGCCCACCACACTGACCATCAGGCACCATAATAGACAAAGGCATTAGATCCTGACTAATGATTATCTCATAGTTTCCTGGAGGTAGAAGACTGAGAGCTGGGAATTTGGGTGGAACCTGTCTGCACACACCCTGGGATAGCCCAGCCCAAGCTGTGACACCTATCTTCCGCCCTGCCTCTCAGACGTACATTTAAAGATTTCCTCCTAACTCCTTTCGAGGAGCCAGGCTAAACTCTTTCTGGCACTGGCTCCCTCATGCACGAGTTGCTCTAATAAAGCCTTGCCTGGTTCAATTACACCTAGCACTCGCTGGTGAATTCTTTCCCTAGAGGGCAAAGAACTTTTTAGATCAGGGCCTGGAACAAAACTATTAGTCTAGAAAATTGGGTTCCAACATTTTCATCACTAAGGATTTATTTCATTGTACTTTTCCCACAGAACCTCATATCTTCAAAAACACTGGTTTACTAAACAAACTGTATTTACCATGCCATAATTTTCTTTTCCATTTATTATCATATATATCCCTAATTAGACAGATATAGCAATTTAGGACATTTAATCAGCATGCTATGAAAAATATAGTCACAAGTTAGGGCAGGAGCTTTATTTTAATATCAATTGAATTTTCACTGGATTTTTGGAAATATTTAAAATATCTTGCAGGCTTCTTCCTGGCACTCAATTCAGAGCTTTAGCCTAAGTGGTTTATGATAAGAAAAAATAACACATGGTTTATTTATCTGTTTTCTTCATAAAGTCTCTCTGTGGCTCTTTGATGAGCAATAATTTTTAAGTGAATTGGATTTCTTGGGGGAGAGAAATCCTCTTATCTTTGTGTTATTTTGATAAAAAGATAATTGAAGTTTAGTAGTCTACCTAAGTCAGTGTTATGGCAGATGCTTCCATGGATCTAAAGGAAGTGGAAAGAAATAAATTTTTTCTTTTTTAATGGAACTATTGGCTATCTTGTTATTCCATCTATAATGGGAAGTAATACCACATACTAGTCAAAACTAATTTAACCACTAAAACTCTGTTTTTCTTTTATTCTTGGTATGCGGTTTTGATCATTTTAGACAATAGGAGTCCTTAAGTGAGTTTCATCAAGGGAAGGAAGAACATGTAAATATTTTATATCCATAAATTCATATCCATATATTCATGTCTTATGTGTCTGGAATAAACTAATCATATTTTTCATGTTATCATTTTCAGAACATTTCCTAAAAACTGACCATTATCAACAAAACTAGTATTTCTTTAGCTGTATCCAACATACACAAGCAAATCATCTGACATAAGTTCTAAAGAAGAGGACTGTTAATCATATAGTTATTGGCTACTTAACACCGGAATTCAAGATATTTCAATTCATAATTTTGCTACCAGGTGTTGAAATTTATATATTTTTATAGCTTTTGTATGGGAAGCAAGCTGTAGTTTAGTTGGTAGAAACTGTATTTTATTGGAGAAATGCTTGAGAGATTAAGTTTTTTGGTTCTTAATGCATTCACAATCGATCCAAAGTTTTACTTTTTTCCTATTACTACATTCACAAAACATTCCATTCTTAAGTCTGTAGAGGGCTTTACAAATGATCATTTTCCTCTATATTTTAGCTTCAGACAAAACAACTGTACTGACTCTTTGAATATATACAGTATCTGCAAAGCCAAATCCTAAGTTACAGATTTTTTTAAAGATTTATTTATTTATGCATACAAGAGCTGGGGTGTAGGCAAGAAGTGTGTGTGGAGGGTGGTGAGAGGATTCACCAGAGACAGAATGGGGAGCAGAACAGGCAGATTGACTGAAATACGCTACTGAGGGGAGCAGCGGATGAGGCAGGAGAGGTCTGCTGCTGCGTCATGCGGGAAGCTCCCTGGCCGGGGATGGAACTCAGTGTTGTAGGGGTTGCAGATAGCTTCATAGTGCTGAGACTTAATCCATTGAGCCACCAGGGAGGCCCCTAAGTTACAGATTCTTTTTCATTGGGTATATATAAATGTTTTATTTTACTGAGGTAAAATGTAGATAAAAATATACTATTTCAACCATACAAATTAGTGGCAATGTATACATTCACAATGCTGTACGGAAATCACCAAAACTATCTGTATCCAAACTTTTCCATTACCCCAAACAAAAACTCTATATCCCTACATATATTTTAAGGAACATGTTGAATAAGTGTTCCCATGTTTCTTAGTTGGCCTTTTTCACAACTGGGTTAGTTGTAGACTTTTGTTGATGTCCTTTTTCAGGTTGAGGAAGTTCCCTTTTACTTCTGATTTGCTGAGAGATTTTATCATAAATAAAGCTATCGAATTTTTTTTAATCCATTGAGTTAGATGGTCATTTGTATTTTTCCTTATTCTGTTAATATGGTGAATTACATTGATCAATTTTTGAACTTCAGCTCAACCTTATTTTCTTGAGATTAAGCTTGCTGCACCATGATACAGTATACATTAAATAGGGCTGGACTCATTTGTGAATATTTTGCTAAGGATCATCACTTCCATATTCCATGAGGGATATTAGTCAGTGGTTTTCTTTTCTTACATCTTTAACTGCCTCTCATATCAGTAATATTGGCTTCATAAAATGAGTTGGGAAGTGTATCCCTCCTCTATTTTGTAAAGAAATTTTCCTTAAATGTTTGATGAAATTATGAATAAAGTTCTCTGGGTCTAAAGTTAGGCCAAGATTAGAACTTAAGTTTTTTAAACAGGTTTTGGAGATTCACTTTCTTTAATAGACATGAAGCCAGTTTTTCTATTGCTGCTTTAATTAATGTTGGTTATTTATACCTTTTAAGGTATTTGTTCATTTAAGTTGTCAAATGTATTGACAACGGTGTTCGTGTTACTTTATTATGCTCTTAATGTTTATAGAATCTGTAGTAATATCTCCTCTTTAGTATCTTCTTCCTGTTTAATGATTTTATTGATTTTTTTTCATGGAATCAGGTTTTGGTTTCACTCATTTTCTCTCTTTATATTCTATGTTATTGATTTCTGCTCTTATTCATATTATTTCTTTGCTTCTGCCTACTATTTTTAAATTTGAAAAAATAGCTTCTTAAGCTTTCATTGTCGATTTAACTGTTAAAACTTTGATTATGGATTTTGGATTTTCTTCTTTTTGAATATGAGCATTAAATGTATGATTCTCCCACTAAGCAATGTTTTTGCAATATCCCATAAATCTTGATATGTGTGCTCCTGCTTTCATTTTGTTCAAGATGTTTTCTAACATCCTGTATTTCTTCTTTAATGTATGTGTGTAGTATAATTTTCAAATATTTAGGGAGATTCCCAATGTTTTTCTGCTATAAATTCCTAATTAAATTCCTTTTTGGCCAGAGAATATAATCTGAGTGATTTCAACTGAGCTTCACTTAATAATGTACCAGTGTATGGTCTGTCTTGATGATTGTTCTGTGTACACTTGGAAAGAATGTAATAAAAGGGTATATTAAAAATATAATTGCAAACTACATATGGAGATCTGATGCAGCAATCAGAAAGGGACAATCAGACGAGAATGTAGAAACTCCTCTCACCTCAAGTCTTCCCAGTCTACCCCTCATCTGCCCATCCCATTCCACCTGCCCTTATCTTACATCATCCCAAGAAATTCCAGCTCCTACCTCTCCACATTCCTAAGGCCCTAATTCAGTATGTACATCACGATTCCTCAAAGTCCCAGTCTATTTTAATTGATCACTCTACGTCTACTGTACAAAAAAAAAAAAAAGTTAGACTCCATAAATTCAGCATGGACCAAAGATATTTTCATTTTTTTTATGCCTGGCATAACTAGAAACATGTATGTTAGTGATTAGTGTATACCCTTATGACCAAAACTAATATCCAAAACCTTCTGAAGCAATTGTGAGATTTGGAGGTGGATATAGTTAATTGCCCACATTATAATTACCTTAAGAAGGAAAAATAAACTGAAAAATATTAGCATATATAAAATACTCTCACAAAATTATTGGATGCATATAAATAAATGAGTAGGGGATAAAAATAGAGGCTTCGGGACCTCCCTGGTAGCACAGGGGTTAAAGACACAGCACTATCAAGCTACTACCAGCCACTATGGCCTGAGTTAATAATCCCCATCCAGGGAGCTAACCCACATGGTGCAACAGACCTCTCCTGTTTTACCTGTCCTGCTGCTCCCCTCAGCAGTGTATCTCAGTGGATCCACCTGTTCTGCTCCCCACTCTGTCTCTGGTGAGTCTTCTTACCCCTCCCAACCCTTGTCCCCCCATCTTTGGCCTACACCCCAGTTATTGTATGCATAAAAAAAAAATCTTTAAGAAAAAAGAAATAGGGCCTCCCTGGTGGCACAGCAGTTAAGCGCTGCACTGTGGAGCTGTCGGCAGCAGCGGCGATGACGATGACGATTCCGAGTTCCATGCCTGGCGGGGGAGGATCCCACATGGTGCGGCAGACCTCTCCTGCCTCGCCCCCTGCTCCCCTCAGCAGTGTGTTTCCATCCATCTGCCAGTTCTGCTCCCCACTCTCTCTCTGGTGAACCCTCTCACCGCCCCACGCCTCTGGCCTGTACCCCAGCTTGTATGCATAAATAAATCAATCTTTAAAAAAAAAAGATAAAAGAAATAGAGGTTTCATTCAAGGGGAAATAGCTGGTAAACAAATACATGGAAATAAGTTCAATTTCACTAATGGTAAAAGAAATGCAAATTAAACAAGAAGGACTATTTTACACTTATTAAAGGGGCATACAGCTCTTTAAATGTCACTACTTATCATGTTTTTTTTCTTTTTTCAGTGGAATCATTATAAGCTTGATGTGCTGGTATTATTCCTTGAGGAGAACCTTGAGGTGACAGCTAGGAAGCTCTGGGGGTTAAGGTTATACTACCATTTAAACCTCTATTTCCTGAAAGTGACCCAGATCTCATTCCAGAATCTAGTGGTGATGGTGGAGGGGCAGCAACAGCCATTAGAGAAACTTCATTGTCCCTGATAGAACCCGTGTAAGGTCATGGCTGGAGTATTCAGAGTCACTAGTTACTGGGTAAAATAAAAACTTCACATCCAAGTTTTTGACTTTTTATACTCCCTCTTTGGATGTATTAAAAAAAATAATCCATGAGGAAAAAAATGCTAAATAAAGATTAGCTGCAGCATTAATCACTACAGAAAAAGATTACAAAATAAATGCCCAAAAGTAGGAGAATAATTTCAAATATGGCATAGTTATTAAAATTTAAATAATGAAGACTGCACAGCAACATGGAACACATTTCTGAGATGGTCTAATTGAAAATGGTAGAATGCAATCTTTACAATTACTCACCAGGGATAGAAGGGCCAAATAAATAGTTTGCTCTGCTGAAATGAAAAGATTGTGAGCAAAAGTTCTCTCACTTATTTAGATTTATTATGTAATGCAGATAGAATATTTATATAATAAGAATTCAATTTTTTAAAGAATTCTACTTTCAGAGAGAAAGCAAAATAGGACACAATGACACTTTTCCACTCTGCTTCTCATTGGAGGCTCTGGGATCTCATTAAAATGTAAAACTCAAAATCATCCTAATTCTTGGTATATGCTAATAAATATAGTATACTCTTATCCTAAATTTAAATTGGTCTTCCTCAAGGGAGGGCTATTGAGTAGATTAATAACTCTTGTATTAATCCAGTTAAGTTAGAAGACTGTACCAGAGTATTTACGCTATTGTCTACTTGCTAAGTTTTTTAGATGACTTAGCATAATGCAGGGTATTTGAAAAGTCAGAGAGCATAGGAGAAGCTAACATTTTGAAAGAACGATATTTATATTTTTTGAAATGTTCACTGTATTTTCGTTTTCAACTACATTTCAGGGGAGGAATCTCTATATTTACAATAGTGGGTTTAATCTGAAAATAATAAAATAAATATACTTTCTAGACTTTTGCATTTCTAGACTTTTGTCCATTATTTTAATGTTTGTATTCTACTTTTCTCAAATTAACAACTGGGCCCATTGCATTACATTTAGAGATGCTTCATGTGAAAAAAGACTTGCTGGTTGAAGGAAAAATGAGCATATTACTTGAAAATGCAACTAAAATACTATATAGAGAAAATGTATCCTATGTATCCTGACTTTTCTTAGAGCACTGCTTTATTCCTTCCTTATCATTGTGGCTATGTCATCAAAAGCAAAAATAGAAAAGTAACAGTCTTGGGGGGTGGGGGGAGGTGGAGCAAGGGAGGAGCTGTACATTTCTGTGGCTATCTTTTTAAAGATTTATTTATTTATGCATACAAGCTGGGGTACAGGCCAGAGGCGTGGGGTGGCGAGAGGGTTCACCAGAAACAGAGTGGGGAGCAGAACAGGCAGATCACTGGAAACACACTGCTGAGGGGAGCAGCCTGCGAAGTAGCAGAGGTCTGCCACTCCATGTGGGAATCTCCCTGGCTGGGCGTCGAACTCAGGTGCCACTGTCGACAGCTCCACCACACTTAACCGCTGCGCCACCAGGGAGGCCCCTTCCGTGGCTATCTTGATGAGGAAAGTTAGTTGTGAACAGAAGCTTTTACATGAGTTTTGGGTTCCCTGATATAGGGATTAGATTGGGGAGTGAGCAGGGGAAGGAAAAGAGCTCTGTGCCCTCCAATACTTCAGAGCAGCTTTCTTAATATTTGCACATTGAGATAGGGGTGTGTGTGTGTGAGTGTGTGTGTGTGTGTGTG